>JACDNR010001055.1:0-17707 GCA_013421045.1 Propylea japonica | reverse complement strand
GGGACACCCTGTATAAGAGAACTTGTAAATTTAGTGACACAATCAAATTATCACTGACAGATTTGTATGACAAACTCGAATGTCATATAACATCTTTGGAATCACTTGGTGTTACAACAGATAAATGCTCAGCGATGTTATATCCAATGGTTGAGTCGTGTTTACCGGAAGATATTTTGCGAATCTGCAGCGTACTTATTCTTCTTCAGATACATCAAAAGTGAAACTAGAAAGCCTTTTGAAGTTCATCAGATCAGAAGTAGAGAACGAAGAGAAGATTTCGATGGCAGTGCTGGAGTTAGTGCATCTAAGACTTCCAGGAAGAAGAAAACTTTAAAAACTGAACAGATATCTACTGCTGCTGTTCTATTTTTCTAATAGAATTAATTGTTCCTTTTGCAGCAAGACCGATCACAAGAATTTTGAGTGTCCTATTGATTAAATATGTCTTTTAATGATAGTAAAACAGCAGAAAAAATGTTGTTTCGTCTGCTTAGTCCCAGGACATACTGCAGGAAGGTGTCGACAGCGAGGCGTATAAAAATGTTCAAAATGTAAGAAAATACACTACTCTTTGATGTGTCCAAGTTCCTCACGAGAATCGCAAGCTCAGCCTGGAAGCTCCGGTGAGGTAACAAATACCACTATCTGTGCCAGTGAAAATTCTTTGGCGTGTCAAAATTTTTCCGATACCCGAGAAAATGTTTATTACAAACAGTTTCAGTATATTATGTGGACCAAACGGAAAAAATGCGTTGTGTTCGTGCTTTATTTGATACATCAGCACAACGTTCATATATTCTCAAAGAAACTGTCTTAGAAATGGGTTATCAATCAATAGAGTATGAAACTGTAATTCGTTCCCTGTTGGTGGTGTGGTACAGATGAAGCATTACATTCTAAGTATAGGATTGAAATAGATAGTTTGGATAGGAAGTTTCGATGTAGTCTGACAGTATTAGATCAACATAAATTTGTGGTGACATCAGAGTTGTAGGGCCCTATATAATTCTTTTGCAGAAAGAATTAGCCGATTTAGGTATCACTTTTCAGATCAAGTATCAGGTAAAATCGAAATTCTGTTGGGTGCAGATGTAGTTGGCAAATTGTTACTGGAAAAATTATTCAACTCTCATCTGGTTTAACTGCGATAGAAACTCATTTAGGGTGGACAATTTTAGGAAAAAATCGTGTATTAAACTCTAATTCGAATGCTATGGTTAATACTACATTGTTATTGGAAGATATGAATATTGAAAATCTGTGGGAATTAGATCATATAGGAATCAAAGATCCTTATGAATTACAATCTTCCCAATGTAGAGAAAAGGAAGTGTTAGAAAATTTTGAAACAAAGTGTCAAAAGAGATTTGATAATAGATATATTGTTAATCTACCTTGGATGACAACTCCTGATGACCTACCTTCCAATATGATTTAGCATTGCATAGATTACAGGTTACATTGAAAAGACTTCGAAAAGAAGTTATGAATGAAAGTAAATTTGATCTTGAGGGGTTTGGGAAAGAGAAGATTGAATTTAATGTTTTAGGTTTAATTTGGAATAGTTCGGATGATATGAATTTCTTAAAATTGCGTCTGGATCAAATAAAAAAACGTCTAATTTCATCTAATTCACATAAGATTTTCGATCCTGGCAAAGATGGTGGTATTCGTGTTGTACGAGTTCGAACTGAAAAAAGGAGAAATGTTAAGACCGGTCCAAAAAATATATCCACTCGAAATAGGTAGTGGTGGTACGGATGTCTTATCCTTGACAAATCCATCTTCCTTCAGTAATGTTTCTGAGGACACAGCAACGAGTACAGGTACACTCAAAACTCAAAGTGGACGATGTATTAAAAAACCCACCAAAATTGAATATAGTGAAGATATGATTGAAGATGAATTTATTTGAAATTGCAAGGTGGGAGTGTTGCGTTTTGAGTTATATTAATTTATTATAGTATGTTTTGATGAGAGTAGTCAGAATAAAAATAAAAGAGAGAACAGTCAGGTTCTTTCAGAGTCCGAGAAAGATTTGTATAATTTCCAGTTTTTAAGCACTATTTTGAGTTATACCATTTGAGAAAGTTACAATAATATTTCCTCATGATTTATACAAGGAGTAGTATCAGCGTGCCTTTTTCTGTTTTACTTTTGCTAAAAAAAAGTTCACAAGAATGGATTTTGAAGATAACACTTATTTGGGACACTACTTCTGTCAAAAAATTTGACGATCAGGCTATAACTCAACAACCGCTTGAAGTAGTTGCGCATATCATACAACAAATGAGTGCAGAATTGAACTAGGGCTCGAAAATATTTTACAATTTGAGTTCATACTCTAAAACGAAAATACAGAATATTAAATTCGTATTAATTCCTTCTAAAGAAAAATTCAAAAAAGGACCCTGTATAGTGAGGATAAGGGCATATGAACGTTTTTTTCTTGAATTTTATGAGTTTAGAGTAGGGAGCCCACGTAGCTAAATCGTTTAAGTAGAACGAGCGCTTAAAAAGAAAAAATGTCATAATATATACCTTTTCATCGGTGGGGTAAGCGGTACTCTATCTTCAAAAATGTAAAAAAACCGTTACTCGACTTACTCGAGCGCGTCAGATATTGATAGTATCCTAAGTATTCTAAAAAATATACAAATATTAATCTGATCGTTTGCATTGTGAGGGTGTTCGTACGTAAGGGTTAAAATGAGTTAAATCAATTTTTTTTATAGAATTATAAAGTTCAAACAACAAATGATATAAACAATCAGAAATTTCAAAAACAAAAATTAATTTAAACGAAAATCTGAATCTGAGCAAACTAATATGAAGTATTTGAGTATCTGCTGCTTAGTAATACTCGTACATTCACTCGTCTAGGGCATTCCAATAATTAAATTATCGATTATCTCCTGCGAAATATTCATTTATTCGCAGTCACAATATTATCTTGTAAATTTCGTGGTGGTGAATTATCGACGAAAAACGGCTCTAGAGACATAATCCCATATATGCTTTAGGAAATTTATGTCAGGAGACACCGCGGGTCATTCTAATCGGGTAATGTTTTGGTTTTCCAGGGCTTCTTGAACTGGCATTATTACAGTATTAGCCATAAAGATATCAACTTTCAATTTTCAGATTTTTTTTGAATGAGCAACATATTATAAAAATTAAATTTAAAATTAATAGAAGTCAGTTATATGTGACATAACAGAAAATAAAAATTAAATAAAAAATATTGCACAATTATTTTTTCCTCCAATCATAATTTGGCTTGGACATAAAGATAGCAACTACAGGTATAGTCCGTTCACGAAAGGTTGAGCCGTCGGTTGGCCATGATAATTTGACATATTCCACTGTGTATATTAAAATTTTAGGTTATGATGTTTATTTTCTTGTCAGATTGATACGCAATGTTGTCAATATTGCATAGAGTTGTCTGATAACTCGCAAGCTCGTCGGACGAGGCCGGGTACATTCGGCAACATTGAATTTATTTTTACGTTATGACAGCAAATACTGCCAACTTCAAATAAATAAAGAAACGCCTTCTATGTGCTCAACCTTTCGTGAACGGAGTATAGGTAACTTGTTCGAAATCGCATTTTACATCATTAAGTGTCAGTTGCAGGAACGTCCATTAAAATTTAAAGGTCCATTGAACTCTTAATCCTCCATTATTACAAGGAACTAATGGAGGATTAAGGTTTAATGGACCTTTAAATTTTAATGGACGCTCCTGCAACTGAGCATAAGTATGACCGAAGACAATTAATTTAGTTCAGTATTGCTTTTTTTTCACATAAGATGGGGCGGAATAAAACACCAACCAGAGAAATTAAAATATTGGTAAATATGAAGATGGTGAAAGAAGAAATGAAATTGCAAAAATGTTTAACATTAATTAGTCAACAGTACCGGGGATAATTTTTCATTAGAAGGAACTACAGAAGCCTTCAAAAGTCCAGGAAGGACGAGAAAAATTACACAACGAACTGACATATAATAAATATGGCCTCGGCGAATCTTTCTTGTCTTCAGAGAAATTTTTGGGGGTAAATCACTCCAGAAGAAGGAAAAAAAAATTTCTTCGCGAACAGTACGAATAATAATGTGTTCAATGCAGAATTGCTTAGTAGATGTCCAGCTAGAAAACCTCTGTTGTCAAAAAAAATGGGAAGGCCCAATAAGCCTCTGCTCAGGCGCATATCAACTGACAAATCTGAATTCAACTTGCTCAAAAGTGATAGGATACAACATGTACGAAGACTGCTGGCAAAAGTCTTGATCCGAAATACACTATACAAACTGTGAAACATGGTGGAGGATCGGTCATGTATGTATGTTTTTTCGTAGATGATTACCTGCACTGTTGGTCAGGAGTGGACAAATCTCAGAGGGCACAGGTAGGTGTATCGATACTGGTGAAGAAACACATGCAAAAGTATATTGAAAATTATGAGCTAATACCTGAGCGTAAAGTTGCTATGACCATTCGATTATTTGATCTGCAGACGGTAATTGTAGGGGTGTACGCACCGAATGATGACGCCACCATGCAAGTTAAAGATGAGTTTTATAAGCAGTTGTCGGACTTTCTGATGAGGATTCAACCTGGCCAGGGAATAATTAAAGCGGGTGATCTGAATGCAAGAGTGGGTAGCCGGAAAAAAAAACGAGTTGTTGGTCAACACGGTGAAGAGTTTGTCGATGATTCTGGCTTGCGGCTGATGAAATTATGCTAGTTATGTGGCTCACGAATTCTCAACTCATTTTATACCCATAAACTGCTTCATCGATACAGGCGGGAAAATCCTTCTTCGCAGAAAAAGTCTATTATCGATTATGTGATAACACGACAACGCTCAAACTTTAGGATACTTGACTGTAGAGTAAGGAAAGAAGCTAATTGCGGATCAGATCACAGGTTGGTAAGCGCAATTTTGTTGTTCCCTTTGCGGCTGGTCGACACTCGTTACAGGAGGTATTGGAGAGACGAAGACAAACTATAATCAATGTTTAAGACTGTAAAAAGTATAAGTTTGAACTGATTTAGAATTCATGTTAAAAAGTGTCTACAAAGAATACAAAAAATGGGGTTTGGATGCAAGTTTAGAAAACAGATTATCTATCTGTGAACACCGAAGCAAGATTTGAGATTCTCATTAATGATGTAGTTGCTATCAAACAGGTGAATAGTTTCAAATATCTTGGCGTTACAGTGATGACCAGATACGACATAGGTAGAGAATCAATTAGAAAGAGAATAAGTAATAGTAAAAGTATTGTAGGATGCCTCAACAGTCTTTGGTGGGACAAACATTTTTCCCATAAGACCAAAAAACGAATTGGCCAGGCTTTTGTGGGGTTAACGCTTCGTTATGGCGTTGAGCGCTGGGCTATGTGTGCTGATATGCAGCGTAGCGTGGATTATTTGCGAAAGAGTGCTGGGATATCAAAGCTTGAATAAAGAAATAACTGTGAAATAAGACGAATCATGAGAGCGGATGACACAGTGCTTGATAGAGTTGAAAGGCAGGGATTGAGATGGTTTGAACATGTCGTAAGAATGCCTGAGGTTCGATGGTCTTTGAATGGACCCCTACTGGTCGCCGAAAGAGGAGAAGACCAAGAGGATCCTGTTATGATTTATGAAGGTAACAATGGCAGCCTGAAACTTACGAGAGGAAGATGCATTGGATAGGGAGGCCTTGAAGAGGGAAGACGGCACATAGCTGTAACTTAGGTTATCATATTGTATAATCTTATATTATATTGTTCTTGTAGTTTATATCCCGTGATTTATAAATATATCTATACAAACATATTCTTAAAACATGGAACAATATATCTATAGATATTTTTCGGTTGAATACACTTTGCAACATGACAATTATACGGAGCATATTTCAAACATAGTGAAACAGTACAAAATAAATGTCATGGTAAGGTCATCCCAATCCTTCGACCAGAATCCGATAGAAAACCTTTGGAAAATATTGGACAATGAAATTCGGAGTGAAAATTTTTCTTTCAACGTGCCTGAGTGTTATTGTACTGATTATTAACTGATAAACCATCTATTTTCGATCATTCTACAATGCTAATTTGCATATTGGTCTATAAATCTATAATTGATTTAATAGTTGCTATCTTTCTGTCCAAAATGAAATATTTCCAACAATTTAAAAAAATATATATTATACCTATTGTGAATTTCTTAACAACAAATTGAAGAAATGAATATTTGTAATCTTTACATTGAATGTTTTGTTCATTTATTGTATCTAGTGCTGAATACCAAGAATTATCAAAAGTTGCTATCCTTATGGCTAATACTATATAATGCCCATAAAGATAAATTGAGCCCCTAATTCATTACCCATGGGTATAATACAATTTCTAGCATTATGCCTTCCCAAAACATCCTGGTCCTCTTCTTCAAACTCGCAAGCGATAATCATCACTTACTTACCCAAACCGCGACTCATCTGTAAAAAGCACATTCCTCCATGCTTCAAAATGCAAGTTTTGATCAGTTCGCGTCCACTGAAGACGAGCGATTCGGTGACGAACAGTTAACAAAGGTACTCGTAGATGCCTTCTGGACTGAAATCTTGATGAAAAAAACTGTTCTACGAATTGAAGTACATGAAATTACTCGGTTCTGGGATCTGTGGAATTCCGACCTGAGTATCGGTTCCATCACTGACCCATTTTTCGGGCTGATTGGGCAATATATCGATCTTCTCTCGAATCGTGGTAACAGGAGGACGATCGCTTCGAAGTCTACTTTGCACTGCACCAGTTTTATCAGAGCGCCTAATCGTTCTGCTAGCTGTGCTTCAATTAATGTTCAGTTTATTGGCTGATGGCGTGACAGCCCTTCTTGCCAGAGAGCAATAATTCTAGTTCTGTCAAACTCAGACAACTCGTTTCTAGGAATACAGTACAGTTTTTGAACTAACCGGTACTAAAAACGAAAAACTACTTATAAGCAGTAAGGCACACATTTGACAAAATCCATATTTGAAGAAATGAATATTTTTTATTTCGTAATGTTATCATTTCATATTATGATTATCAACAAATTCTTTTTGTTGTCAGTACCAATGTGTTGTGAATTATATAATTTTTCAATGATATTTCTCTTCATTTCCTAAAATAATGTTTTTGTTTTTTCACATGATTCTAGAGGATCTTCATTAATGATTTCATGTTCACATAATTCAGAGACTACTTTCATTGAAGTTCTTACCTTATGCGATATTGGGTCACGGAGCGTCTCGAATAGCTGGATCATCTATTCTGTATAGATTTTTCTACTTTTTTGACATTTCTTCCTATCGGGTGCTTGGACTTTCACTCTTCTCCAAGAGCCTTGTCGATCTTCTCCTTTTTGTGGGCCTTTCTTCCTCACTATCACCAGGCTGTAAAAAATTCAATTAAATATTTCATCGTAAAGATATTACAGTCAGTTCAAATATATGACGGGGCTACATAGGGTGACTCGATTGTATTTTTTAATATGTCCGAAAACTAAACAATTCCATGATACAAGATATTGAGTTCCGTGTCTATATATTATGACATCCTTGTATCTTGGAAACTGAACATTTTCGGAGATGTATCTATTTGGATAATTCACATAATGAATAACAATGAAATTTATTATTATCATTATATTAAAATGTTTCGAGTACCTTACTGAAATGTACTTTTGAATCACCCTGTACAAACAAATTCGTGCATACAAGGGAGTATATTCTGAGAAGAGATAGTGTCCGTCCAGAATTCAACTAATGATTATTCACCTAATTGTAGTTTGTACTCCATATACAGGTTTGAAAACTCGCATTGGAAAGATACGATATACAATGCATCAGACAGAGAATTCTTCCAGTTGTACAGATGTATAGTCAATTGATGGACGTGCTGTAATTGACTGAATCCCGCAAGTATTTGAATATTGAATATAGTATTACGGACAGCCCGACTCACTAAATAAAAAAATTGATCCGCGTATCGCAGGTTCCCTAAGATATTGACACTCGCAACGATAAGAGAAAAACAAAACTATGGTATTCCAACCGGACAACAGGATTCAGTCAATTACAGCACGTTCATCTCTCGACTATACATCTGTAACTGAACGAAAAGTTCTTTCTGTCTGATGCATCGTATATTGTATATTTCCGATGTGAATTTCCAAACCTTTATAAACGATCAGACATACCACTTTATTACGGTACACGTATTGAACATTTCTAGAAGCAGAACGATAAAGAGCAGGAGCCTTACTGAACAAAAACAGCTGAATCAGTGGACAGCGAGGCTAGCATCAGCCAATGAACCCGAAAAGACAGATATCATAGGAGTAACAAACTAGTTGTAAATAAATGGTTCAATGAAAATAAATCATTATCTTTAGGCATTTGGCAACCGGTTCATTTGAATTTGGATTTATCATTTTCATCCACATCATTTCCCAGAGTAACTTATACAACCCCATCTTACCAAACGCAACTGAAAACAAATTGAAAACTATAACTCAGACACTGATATGCTAAGATGATCATAAAAGTAAATCAAAGCCTCGGGATGAAGAAGGTTTCATAGGAATGGTATAGAATAGTTATAGGTACTTTAGCCAATCCAATACCAATATTATATCCACGAACTCATTTTTAGTTTATTTTTAGAGCTCGTAAACCTCCACATCATTTTTGCATGCAATGTAATTGAATACTAATGCCCGTGCACCGTTCAGCGTTCGTCTAAGCAACGTTTAAGCCCTTAAGTGACGTTTATTCCATTGATGAAACGTCATTTCAGGGCTTAAACGTTGCTTAGACGAACGGTGCAATCGGGCATAAGGGTTGTACCTACTAAGCGATATTTCGGAAATGTAGTTGGATTCCGTACCCTCCAGTTTTACTACAGGGTCCAGCATTGAAGGAGTATCTTATTCAAGAGGCCATAAATTCGGTAAGAAAAATGTTTTTAATTTTAGAACATGTGAACATTATAAAAATTTCAGAATCAATCCACTTTGGTTCGTTATGACCACTTATCATTTTGACTATTGCCTCGGGACGGTCAAAAAACGAATCGCAAGTTGTCCGAACGTAACTTGCCCATTCACGGACAATGACTCCTTTCAGCGTCTCGAAGCTGGTATATTTTTTAGTTCGAGAGCCACTGTGTGGTCGAAATGAATTTCGAAAGGTTTTTTTTCAACCATTCCTATATGTATAGTGAATTACCATTTAAAGGAGTACATACACTATCCGTTCTCTTTTCCCTGTGTTCTCCTGTTTTCTCCCCGTGGCCTTTTTCCGTTTGTCATAGAAGCCTACCAGACTGGCCTCTGTAGAGTGAAGACTGTGTCCTTGTTTTCTCGCCCAGTTCCTTCGCTTCCATCTATTCTCGCAGCGCCAGCGATAAGTATTCGTTTTGAAGAGTTTCGAGCTCCTGAGCTATTTCAGTGCTTATGCGTAACCAGTGGCAAGCCGTATTTCGAGCTTTTGAGTCACTCAGGAGCACGAAATACTTCAAAACGAATAGGTTATATATCTGCGAGGTCTCTAGGACTATAATGTCGGATACCTTTTGGAAACTACTTCCATGCCAAATGTGTGAACCTGGCCAAGAATGACATTGCCCGATTCCAGATGCCTGGTCTCTTGGACGTGCTGTGGATGCAGCTCGCTTTCCTGTGAGCGATGGTGCAGAGGCTCCTTTGAGTCGATCAGCGTGCTGCAATGGCTTCAAGTGGAAATGAAGTCCCTCGTCACCAATATGATACTCTCTTTGAGTCAGTCAACTTTTGTAGTGACGCTGTTTCATCATTTGAGCACAGTATGTCGGCTTCTGTTCAGTTGGTGAAAGATATGAGCGAATAACTAGGCAGAATGTCCAGCTTAGGTCAGCTGTAAATGATTTGCAGGATCGCTTGGAGGCTTTGGATCAGCAAAGCAGAATTAACGATTCAGAAATATGTGGAGTTCCAGAAAAGGAATGCAAGAATATTTCTCTCATCGTATCCAAGGTTGCTGAAGACATTGGCTGAACCATCAGTCTATCTGATGTAGATATATTTTTTACAGTTTTAAAGTTCCTACGTTTGCCTCTTCAAGACCTAAGCCTATAGTAGTAAAGTTCATTTCTAAAAATAAACGCGATAGCTTCCTTGGAGCATCTAAGTCCAAACGTCGTGAGTCAGCACTTCTTGACAAGGGCTTGCAAATTGAAAACATCTCAAATGACGTACCTATTCGTCAATGAACACTTGACCCCCACGAATGAGAGACTCCTGAAGAAGAGTCGAGACAGTTCGGTTTTCGGAAAGGCTTTTCCACGGTGGACGCTTTGCTTGCAGTCTTGGCGAGGATAACGCAGGCCTGGGAGCGCGGTGATAAGTGTGCTGGGTTATTCTTTGATATGTCCAAGGCATTCGACACAATAGTTCATACTCATCTTTTGAACAAACTTTACAGGCTTGGCATTAGGGGTCCGGCATGGCACTGGTTAAGATCATACCTGAGCGGGAGGCAGCAGGCGGTGCGGATTATGCGTGACGGTCGACATGTGTATTCTGCTTTTGAGTCAATTAGCTGTGGAGTGCCACAGGGGAGCATTCTGGGTCCCTTGCTTTTCCTGTTGTACATATAGATGACATTGGACTCACATTCGGGGATGACGAGTGGAGGTTTTTATATGCGGACGATCTATCCTCTTTGTTGCAGGGTCTTGATGAGCGCTCACTGTCCAGGAGATGTTGTGAGTCGGCACGTGATGTTTCTCTTTGGTGTTGTGACAATGGATTGGTGCTAAACAAAAATAAAACAAGATTTCTCCGTTTTTCTAGGAGAAAGCCTGATGCCAGCTTGTTAGTTCGTGCTGAAGGATCAACAGTGAAACAGTCAGAGAGTGTTAGGTTTTTGGGAGTTTTGTTGGATGAGTCGTTGTCGTGGTCCTGTCATGTAGATTATGTCGTACACACACTACAGGGGAGACTATATCAAATGAGAAATTTGATGCGTGTGTGTTCTTTGGCTACTGAAAGATCTTTTATTTTGCCTGTGTACAGTCGATTATATCTTACGGACTGCTAGCTTGGGGAAACTCGTCGCATATCGAAAGGGTTTTAGTGGCCCAGAAGCGAATAATTCGCGTGATGTTGGGGTTACCTTGGGATGAGCCCTGTAGATCATATTTCGAAGGGGAATGTATAATGAGTGTCATCAATTTATATATTTTCCAGATTTCTTGTTACGTCAAGGGAAGTATATGGAAATATCGAAGATATGCGGATGTGGGTGCCTATAGAACTAGGAATTCTCACAGATTGTACGCACCGTTATGTCGTTTTGTCTGCAACTCAGAATTCTTTCAGTGCTGTGTCCATTAGAATATTCAATGCCCTACGGATGAAGTTGTTTCAGTTGGTAGCCTGTCTTGCTTCAGAAAATTGCTCAAAGATTTTCTTATGAGAAACTGTTTTTTATAGTTTAAAGAATTGTTTGCGTATAAATGTATTTATTTTTTCTTCTGTTTAATGTATGTGGTTTCTTTATTATAATATGTATATTTTCAGCCGATTGAGTTTTGGCAGTTGCGTCTGGAATCCTCAATACAATGTGTAACAGATTTTTCAGACACGTTGAATACAAAACTACGAACGTCTACCCTTTAGGGGACATTTCACATCTGAGAAAAAAGTATTCTATCAATACACTGGAGGTATCTAGAACTCACAGGGATTTGGTGTTTCTATTCAAAATCGTTCGCGGTTACATAGATTCCCAGATCTTCTCTGTCAACTGGATTTCCACATTCCCACATTTTATGCGAGAGAACAACCTCTTTTCGGGGTCCAAAATTACAGGACGAATTCAGGAGGAAACACCCCGTTATGTAGAATGTGTCGGATGTTTAACTTCAACTTAAGGGAGATCGATATCTTCAGTTGTTCATTAAATTGTTTTAAAAAAACTTTGAAGAAATACTATAAAGAGGTAAATTACTGTACATATATTTTGGATATTTCTGTCATGTGTACATATGTGTAAATAAATAAATAAATAAAAAATAATGTATGACAATATCCAAAACTGTATTTCAAGGTCCGTGGAAATAAATTATATCAGTTGGATTTTCGTCCATGATTGTAATTTAATAATAAAACTTCTCAGGAATTTGGACAATGTATTTTTTATTTCTCTAGTGTTCAGTTTGCCAACGTTTCGGAGGCGAATTCCTCCTTCTTCAGGGCTCAAGAATACTATGTTCGAGAAAATATTGTACAGTAACAAAATTTCATGAATTGACCAATCTCAAACACATCTTTTTTATATAATCTCCCTAGCGTCGTCAGAAAATTATAATCTATCTATAAGACGCCAATAAATATAAATTCACTTAGACTCGTAATGCTTGTATTTTCGTCCGGAAGGATGAGAGATCGAGAATTATGAAAATCTCGAATTAAGATGATTTAGCAAAACATAAATAAACTATGAATTGCTGACTTGGTTAATCTCTGTACTGAATGAGTATTCGTTTTATTATCAGAATGTGCGTGGCTTGAATTCTTAATTATTCATAATCAATAAAACCTCCTTTGTATGTGAATTTGATGTCGTTTGTTTGACGGAGACTTAGTGACGGTGTCTCTGACTCAGAGATATTCGGGGGTTCGTACAAAGCTAACCGCCATGATTGACAGACCAGCTCATCACGCAAGAGTAGAGGAGGTGGTGCCCTGGTAGCAGTCAAAAGCGATCTAACAAGCTATCAGGATAATTCATGGTGTTCCGATGCTGAAGACGTTTGGGTAACCATCGATTCCAACCACGGAGACAAGGCCAAGTTTCATATTGGCTGTGTATACATCCCCCAGGAAATAGATTAGCATTGAATACATAAATAATCTAAGCGATTTTGTTGAAAATAACCTTATTGATATATTTGTGATCTGCGGCAATTTCAACTTGCCAGAAATAAAATGGAATGCCAACCTGCCTAATTCTTTTTGCTCCTCGAATAATGCTCGGGACCTCTATTCCGCTGCCCTCGTGGATACCATTTCATCTCGGGTTTGTATCAGTTCAATTGTTTCGTTAACGTGTCTGGCAATACCCTTGATCTCATCTCAAATACCTAACATCTTCAATGTTCAACTCTCTGATGGCCCTCTTGTTCCCGAAGATCCGAATCAAAATACTTTGGAATTTGAACTCACACTCCCCATTTTCCGGAATAAATGTCTAGGTGATCCGCGCGTTCGAAACATCAGCCGAGCTAATTTTGACGCAATAAATGAGGCACTAACTGCCACTGACTGGAAAAGTGAGTTGTCCCATCGTGATCTCAACGCTTCTGTGAATACATTAGATGGTATTCCATATCTGATGAGTCTCGTCCTTTACTGCTTAATTGAGGGAATATTTCTTGGCTTCAGGACTGTGGGGTGAATTATACACACTTTTTTAAATTGCCGACGTTTCGATCCTTTTCTGGATTTTTTTCAGGGCTGCAAGAATTTTTATTTTTTAGTCTTGGAAGAGTTTACAATTTGTGTAAAATACAATTTAAACTTCACGATTCACAAACTTAATTAGGTATATGAGACACTATTACAAACAAGCTACATGTACACATATTAGAGAGAGACCGACATTCAGGCAGAATTTGCAGTTATATGTATATTTTTTTTGGATATTATTGTATTGTTCTATTATATATATATATATATATTTTTTTTTTCCTTTGTAATTTCGTTTATATTTTTATGTCCTACAAATTCATTTCCCATTATTGATTATACAATTGCATTTCAATTCTTACCAAATTGGTCTGGTGTGATTGGATACGGTGGATGTTTAGTTTCATTAATTCGTCTTTGTTTACGTGTCTTGTTGGAGTTGTTGGTGGTATGTTTCCGTGGCCAGTCACTATGATACTGATCAACGGAGTTCTCGCGTCTCCAGTTATCAATTCTTGGACTCGTTTCTTTTTTCGGTAGTTCGTCATTAAGAATCTTTTCAATTAATTTCTCTTAACAGGCCGTTATAAATATTGTTCAAACCTTGTATGTCTGATCTGACGTTTACTGTTTCATTAATGGATATGTGTATCATTTCGCTAATGCATCTTTTTGATAATTTTTTTCTATGTCGAGTATTTTTACTGCATCAAACGCATTTAACGAAAAACACGATTTCGATTTTGATGCAGTAAAAATACTCGACATAGAAAAAAATTATCAAAAAAGATGCATTAGCGAAATGATACACATATCCATTAATGAAACAGTAAACGTCAGATCAGACATACAAGGTTTGAACAATGTTGAATTATTATTTCAATGATCTGTAACCAAAAAAAAAATTGAAAGTAAATAATAACGAATTTAACTCACCTTTACTGCAGGCAACCGAAGTTCGAAAATATTCCACTGATTATAAGGGAAAGGACAAAGGGAAATCAGATGGAAATCTATATTTAAAAACACCAACAAACTTTTGATGTTTTATAGAATTCAATAAACTGAATTTCTGAGAATCTTTTTCCAATCCACGAATCCAAAATAATTCAAAGTATCGAAAAATGTAACCAACGAAAAACGAACAGAGTACGTTGCGTTATCTCGAATAACTAACTTCTTCTTCCCAAAAAAAAAAACAAATCAGGTGCGGAGCATATGCACCCAAATATCGCTCCTGAAATTAAATTATTTGAATTGAATGCCATAGGCGTCGACATTCCCCCGCCTCTGAACAACATTCAGAAATCTTACCCTCAACTGATTATAATGATAATATAACTAATAAATTTTGAAGATACCAAAAAAAAAAAGACCTTACCTAGTTTACCGCAATTATTGCCCCTATTGAGATGGCAGTGGACATAACCTAACTACAGGTCTTTTATAGACACCAGACTTGGTGCGGACGTTCACTATTCTTATTATACCGTCCGAACCAGGAAACACCTCCTCAATTATACCGATAGGCCTTAACGGAGGAACATTATCATACTTTCAAAATTACCAACATCCCTTTTTTTATGCATGTCTGGTCCGTACACATTTTTGACGAATCTGTAGTTGGCTCAAATATTCTATACGCCACCTATTCCAAAAAGAATTCACTAGGTGATCCAAAAGTTTCTTTCGATCTGAAGGCGTTTTTGAAGAATTATCAGCTATGATAGGAAGACCTTTCAAAGGACCCAACGTCAAAAAATGAGCTGGACACAAAGGTACAGGATCAGAAGGATCAGTACTTAACCAAGAAAGCGGACGTGAAATTAGCAGAGATTCTATTTAAATCAAAATGGTATTCAATTCCTCATAGGAGAGAATCTGAGTACCATACACCCTTTTCAAATGGGTTTTAACACATTTAACCTTTGATTCCCAAACACCGGAAAAGTGAGGACTCGCAGGTGGTTGAAATTTCCAAGTAATTTGGTCTTTTGCCAACTGATTTTCTACCCGTTCATGATATTCCTTCGAATTGATCAAATTATAGAGTTCATCAAGCTCATTTTTTGCACCAATAAAATTGGTTCCGCAATCCGAATAAATGATGGAACACGTTCCACGTCATCCTAAAAACCTTTTGAAAGCATTAATAAAATTTTCAGTGGACAAATCCGAAGTCAACTCAAATGTAACGCCTGGGTACACAAAACACAAACAGACACAAATAAGCTTTAAGACTTCGGACTCCTTTTCGTCTACTCATCGTAACAAAAATGGTCCGGCGTAATCAACACCGACGTGTAAAAAGTGTTTAGCTTCGCTTATTCGAATACAAGGTAAATCCGCCATTTTTGGAAAAGCTGATCTTGGATTCACTCGGAAACAAGAGTTGCACTTTTTTATCCTAAATCTTACAGCGTTTCAAGCACCCAAAATCCAATACCGTTGACGTAAAATTGCCAGCACCAAAGAAGGACCTGTATGTAAATTTTGTCGATGACACTGATCAATAAGTAAATTGACAAAATGGTCATTTTTGGAAGCAAAATTGGATGCTTACTCTCATAAACAACGAAGAATTACTTAATCTTCCACCTACACGAATAAGATCATCATCAAGAAATGGCGCCAAGAAGCGTATATTAGATTTCACAAATTTTTTGGTTCGCAACAATGCTATTTCAGAGGAAAAATGCGCATTCTGAACCACTCGAACCAATACCAATTCTGCCTTTTGTCGATCTTCAATGGAAAAAGTACCCTTAGATTTCAGTATACGTAGGAAGCGAAGAACATAAATGGTCGAATGAATCAAACGGTTCCAAGAAGAACATCGTTCTATCAAAGTTCGTAGTGGATGATTCTCTGGCTGAGTCACCAGAAAAGTAGAGGTTCGCTGTTCCAGCGTGCATTCCACGGAAAACCTTAGGGTCTTTATCGGCCAAAAACTTTTATCCTGGTTAATCCAATGAGGACCAAATATTCAACGATTTTTCATAATTGTGAAGGTTTGAGACCTCTGGACAAACCATCACTAACATTTGTGCACCTGAGATGTTGAACCATCTTGAAGGAGCCACCAACTCCTGTATCTGAGATACACGGTTCGCAACAAAAATATTCCACCGTGCTGGTGGAGCAGCTATCCAACTCAAAGCAACTTCCGAGTCACTAACGGCAATACCTCATCGATTTCAATACGGGATACAAAAGATTTCTGCACAAAATCCAATAATTTGGCTAACAGAACAGCCGCACACAGTTCTAAACGTGGAATAGTCTGAACTTTCAAAGGCGAAACTTTAGTTTTAGCACAAACCAACATACTATTGGTGTTATCTCCACAGGATGTCCTTATATAAACACAAGCGCCATAGGATTCCAAACAGGCGTCACAAAATCCAACTAATGTATTTTCGACACCTGTGAGCAACCCAAATGCCGAGGAATTTGTACTCCTCCAAAAGCGGTAACTCCTCCTGAAGTTCTCGCCAATAATTGTCAATATCATCAGTTACAGGTATTTCATCCCAACCCAATTTCAGAGACCACATTTTTTTCAAAAGAAGTTTAAATAGTAATGTGACAGGTGCTAAAATTCCCACGGGATCGAAAATACGTGCAACGCTTGAAAGTATATTTCTCTTAGTACAATCCCGCGATTCCACATTTATATGAAAAGAAAAACTATCGCTCAAAGGTGACCACAAAAGGCCCAGAATTTTCAAAGAATCTCTGCCAAAATGAATAACTTCTGGCGATCGCTCACTGACAGGAATCTCCTTCAACAATTCGGTATCATTGACCGCCCATTTCGTCAAATGGAATCCACCCTTGTCAAAGAAGAAACAAGTTCCTGATAAATTCGAAAGCTTCATTCAAATTATTTACGCTTGATACAAATCATCCATATAAAAATCACGACAAATTACTTTCGAAACTGCAGGATAATTTAAATTTCATCTTTAGCTAACTGGTGCAAAGTTCTCAAAGCTAAAAAAGGTGAGCTTCGATTACCGAACACAACCGTATTCCATTGATACACCTCAATAGGATCTGTATCGCGAAATCTCCAAACGAAATATTGAAACTTACGGTCGTCAGGATGCATACTAATTGGTAAATACATCTTTTTGATGTCGCAGTAAAGCAATTTTAAAAAGTCGAAAATTTCAAAAATATACTCAAAACATCTGTTTGTAA
>JACDNR010001054.1:0-82660 GCA_013421045.1 Propylea japonica | reverse complement strand
TCATTATAAAAATCAGAACTTCGAATTATATACATATATGCTCATAAAGTCTGTCATGATTCTTAAAATTTTTCAATTGAAGGAAATATCAAAATGGAATTTTCATTTGAATATCATAAATATCTACTTATTCGATATGAAACAAGTGTTAAATTATTTCATTGCTAGAAAAGTCACAATAACAAGATTCCAGCTTGAGATCGAGAAATTATTCTTTTCTGTTATTTCACATTAGTCTCCCATCCAGTCAAGAGGTTTAAGGAGTGAAGCTGAATCATGATCATCTGGAAGGTATAAATGAACATTTCTTCATCGATATTTCAATGTTCACACAATTAACGAATTATTTTCCTTTGGAATTCATATCTTTTTCGAGGTCCGACACTGAGTGTTGAGGTTGGTTATGTTCCAAATTTCTTATGTGTCAACCTCCCAAAATTCTTAGAACATAGAAAACGGTTCACCACCACTCTTTCCCCACAAGCTTTCATTATAATAACTATCCACGAGCTAATACCTAGGTGAACTAAAGCTTCAAGATAATAAAGACACTAAGAATAAGAAGTAAATGGCATTCGCCATTTTGCAACGAGAATAAAACTTACCTCTAACATCTGATTCAGACAATGTTTCAAGAAAATGAAGACACTAAGAATGAAACGGTAGGGTACAATAGAGGTCGCGAGTACACGAGTATCCTTCAATAAACCTTGAAGAATAAAACGGAACCAGCTTTATTTCAGACAATTTTTCAAGAGAATGGAGACACTAAAAAGAACTATCCACGAGCTTATACCTAAAAGATCTTGTCAATGACTGTCGTACCAAATTATTTCCCGTTTTGTCATTTTATTCTCAGTGGGGAAAACTCGAGAAATAGCAGCGGCCAATAAAGAAAATCAAATGAGTAATAATAATAATAATAATTCATTGATCCTCTGAGTTTACACGACGGTATATAGGGCAGGTCATATTTTAGGAAAAAAAACAGACTTATTTCAACTCAAAACGTTTGGGGGATCAGAAAAATATTCTTCAACCGAATAGAAACATTTCATCAACAGCATAGCATGTTTTTGAATTCTCTCTTCAACTTACACAAAGAAGTGTTAGTGATAGAATAAATTAATACTCTGGTGAAGTGGAGAACATTCAATTTATTAAGATGATGTTTAGGCACCAGTAGTGTTTTTGAATTTCTCGTTTTATTCGTGAAAACTTAAAAGAGTTTCCATTCGGTCTTATTTTCCTTAGCGCATACATAAGACATCTTAAAATACTCAAACAAGGTAACGACAATATTTTATTTTCTACAAAACCGGTTTACAGGATGAACGTAGGCATAAATTGAAAATCGAACAAATCATTTTTTTCTGTGCAACGAAAACTCTTGCAGCAGTTACCACAAAGTATTATAGGCCAGATGGCTGTGAACAAGGCCGTGATATACATCAATGATAAATTGCGAGGCAACAAGTTCATCAACATGAAATGACCACCTTTGATTTCTACCTTTAGGAATACCGAAAAATTAGGTACATTCAGTTGGTTTTATAGTTTCTTTTAGGACACCTATATTCAAATCTCCTTTCTCGTAGTTTTTTTAACCGACTTAAAGACACATTGCTTTTTGATGTTGACCACCAGGTTGTTCACACGTCACCAACTTACGAATGCCCCGACAAGAATTTCGCAGATCTCTTAGAGTTTTGCTGAAACTAACATCGAAGTATCATCAGCAAACAATATCAGCAGAAGGCACGTAGGATGTTCTGGTAAATCATTGATGAACAATAGAAGCACTAGTGGTTCCAACACAGAGGCCTGAGGAACTTAACGAACATTTTCCAATTCTTATTGACATAGTTCTATCGCTGAGAAAACTACGCACCCAATCAATAAATGTTTCCAAATCCTTGACTGTAGCATTTATCGATAATAAGATTTATGGAAGGAGTATCGAAGGCACAAGAAAGGTAGAAAAATATTCCAAGCCACATGTATCTAGAGCCTCATCCAAACATCTGTAAACGGTTGCTACAAAACTGAGCGCGTCAGTCTGAGTTGAATGACCGCTTCTAAAACCATGTTGAGATGGTTTAAGTATATTGAATTTTCTGAGATATGCTGATATTTTGGGAGTACAATGGCCTTTTTCAATTTGAAAATTTTCGGGAACCTACCGAGGATATAGACATATTGAAGGGGTGCCATTTTTTTAAATTCTTACTGCCATTACCGCCACACTTTTCTAATTTTTGGAATTTTTGATAACTGCTTCAATTTCTAATTCTGAAACAAGATAGAAAAAGAAATTGCTATTAAACGATTGTCTGACTGAGCAAGATAGATCATCCAAAAAGTTTAATTTCAGCTATTGTTGGAAAATGCTCTGCAAATATGTTCGAAATTTATTCAGGTTTTTCACCTACCCATCAATAGCAATATTGCGGTGTTTTTCTGATTTCACCATCTATTGTACGATTTAAAATATTCTATACTGCTTTATTCTCTGTCCGCATTTACTATAGCTGAACAATGAAACCTGCGTTCTGTGGATTTTACTGGAAAATTATGGTGATATTTAGCCATTTTACAGTTTTCACAAGTAGATGGGAAGCCAAAGTTCAAGTGAAGTAAATGTAGGTTAATAGGATTTCGTTTGCTCTCAACGATTTCAGCAGTGATCCATGTTTTCCTATTAGGTACAGAATTAAACTCTCTCAAAGGGCAACATAACTCTAGACAGTGTTGAAAAATTGTCAAGATTATCGGGCTCAAATCTATTACTCTTTGAACTTGAGGTGTTTTTCACTTTGAAGTTGATCGAAATTCAATTTGAGCCTTAATGCATGTTCACTAATATGAGTCTTAAAAACAATAGCTTCATAGTCGTCTATAGCGGCATTTGTAATTATGTAATCCAATTGTAAATGAAAGTACTATTGTTGATGTTATTGTTATAGTTATAGTTTGAAGAGGGGTTAAAGTTCACTGTGACCTCAAGGTCTATTGTGCCCCCTTACAGAGCTGTTCTGACCACACACTTTACAGCTTGCCTTCCAGTTCCAAAGATATAGAAATGGACGAAATCCAATATCTGGAAAGGCTTCAACGAGGATAGTTCTCCCTCTTACAAGTTTCTCGACCAAGGTGTTCTTTCCTTAGGATCGTATTGGCAAAGCATTCCGCGACTAGGTCAATGTGGATTTATTCTTCCTCCCCACAGAACCTACACTCGGCGGTTTCTGATAATCCCATCCTCAACAGGTGCTTTCTGGCTAGGCTACAGTCCTGAAAAAAGCCAGTGAGGAGGTGTAATTGTTTTTACCAAGATCCAGATATCTTTTAGCTCTTGCTGTTTCAAATGTTCGTAGGAACTCATTGGAATGATACATCCCTGGGAGATTCCACGAGTTTTTTTTTTTTTGGCTTTCTCTCTCTTATAGGTTAACTATACCAAAAACAGGAAAGGGCCAATGATTTTGGGCCCTGTTCGTTGGCAATTTGGCAAGTGTATTGGCAAATACCGTACAATACCGTTGAAGTGACACTCTAGTTGCTTTATATAAAAAAATCCAACAATTCGATAGGTAAGTAATTCAGACTTATAACAGATAATATCAAGGAAATTAATGTTCAAATCTCTATATAAAGCATATAATCAACACGGACAGCACAAGCCTGAAGGGCACAAAAAAGAAAAAATGTTTCCATATTTCCAGAGTAATTCCTATAATAATGATATATAATATAGTAAATCCAAATTTTAAGGGTTTAACGAGAACGACTCAGGATTGAAGAAAATAAAGTTAAGTACTCTTTATTCTACACCGAGCTTTCGCATTTATTTTAATGCTTCCTCAGGGCTTCTAAAAAGGGACAAACAATTCGATATAAGTACTACACTGTTAAAAACAAACAAATAACTTACTGAATTTTGAGGTTTTTAAAAGAAATCTAACATCGTTCGAAAACATTGGTCATTAAAGTTAAAATCATTTTCAGGAATTGTTCACGTCATAGAAATAAATTAAAATATCATAACAATGATCCTAGATTATATGCAATATCTATATTTGATGTGACATATCAGAATTTGTTGGCTAGTTTATCTCACACTTCTGTGTTCGTTTTGTACAGCTCTTACCCATCTGTATTGTATGCACCATCATTCATCTACAGGACCGTCATAAAAGTATGTAATTTTGGATCTTTCCAATAAATAGCTGTAAATGTTGCTTAATTTGTTTATCCGTCTTCTTGTTCATAGTATCATCTTCTTTGTTTATATTAATCATTTCATGTATCAGCCTTTTGTGGTAGTTCTTTTCTGTCTTTAAAATAGCACCGTTGTCAAAGTCCATATTGTGATCTAGACTATGGGTGTGTGAGGCCAAGGCACATCTTTCGTGGTGTTTTCTCATGTCGGATCTATGAAGGGATATTCTGTTTTTGACCAATTGTGAAGTGTGTCCAACATAACATTTTTCACAATCTAGACAACTGATTTTATATACAACATTGCTTTTAAGTGGCGTTGGGATAGGGTCCTTTATTCTACTGTATAGAGACTTCACTGTTTTTGAATTATAAGTGGCAATTTTGACGTTTTCTTCTCTGAAGACGTTTTTCAATTTTGATGTTAATTTCGAAACATTTGGATATGAAGCATAATGTACTCTATTTATTTCATTCTGTTCCTCGGTGGATGAGATTTGACTGTGATCTCCAGCATACAGTAATTTTCTTATCATGCTCTCTGGATACGCATTTTCCCTCAGAATGTGTTGTAATTTTTTTATTCCATCATCTCTAAACGTCCTATGGCATATTTTCGTGATTCTATTTTTCATCTCCTTGATAGTATTTATTATCACAGTTATATTGTGATCTGTGTGGTAATGGATGATCTTGTCCGAGTGTGTACTTTTTCTGTACCATGTAACGTTATTATTTTGAACTTGTCATAAAATGTAGTTTTGCCATCTTTTCCCAGAACTTATTAGTTAAGTAAACTTATTGGGATGTTTCATTTTCTAAATTTCCTTATTGTTGTAATTATTCACTTCGTTTGCCTACCTTTTCGAGTTGTTTTCCTTCAGAAAACGGTTTGTTTATTATTTGAAAATTGTGAGGTTAGTGGTGTTGTTATTTTTGGGTTAGTTCATTATTATTTGGCCTCAGTAAAGTACGTCGGAAATCGTGGAAGAATTATAGAAATGGATTTATAGGGACCCTCCTCTGTTATAAACTGCGTAAATTAAACAGTAACGTAGCGATTCGTTTATATTTTGGTTTTGGTGTGTTTTCTTCTTCTTCGCTATGACAACCATGACAACTGATAGGCTCTGTGAACTTTGAGTTTCCGGAAATTTCGGTGTGACTGTCAAAGCCGACATTTTGGTGTGATACGAAAATCTGGTTGAAAGTGGACACATTTTTTCGAAGATAAATTTTGAATCTAGATTCATCCTCGTTGTGAGGGATTATAACTTCGATTGTCATTATTCCCTGGAGAGTATTTTGGAATATTTTGGGAAAATACGTTTCATACGTGATCATAAACTTCTCCACAGGAAATTCGTTAGGTATGCATACATTTTCTACCTTCAACCAGTTGTCTTACCATCTTCTTTATAGGTTGTTGTGTAGCGAATATAATTGGAATTATTTGGAACAAATTCTTGACTGAATTGGAGGTTGAACCTATCTCCCTCGAACAACAGAGGTAACTAAGATATCCTTTTATAACTTATGAACCCTTTCTTATAGTATTTTGTTAGGGTCCACGTACTGGGGTATTTTCACAAACCAGGGTTATCCACGTACTGGGGTATTTCCACCCACCAGGGTTATCCACGTAGTTCCACGTACTGGGGTAGTTCCACGTACCAGGGTGCAGGTTATTCACGTCCCTGAGTTCCATGTGACAGGTGTTGAGTACGGTTATTCCACGTGCCTGGCAAGACTCAGGTACTAACGAAGCTGTCAGTTAGAGGTGACCTGTCAATTGTTCTACGTACCTGGCGTTATTGGGGGTAACTTGTCAGTTTTCCACGTGCCTGGCAAGACTTAGGTACTAACGAAGCTGTCAGTTAGAGGTGGCCATGAGTGGCATCCCCTTGCCGGTTATCATGGAGGTATCGACGTCCCTGCCTGTTATTGGTTGGAGCTATCTACGTTCGGGAGTATTTTGTTCAGGTAACCAGTGTGTAGCACTGGCTTTAATATTGTAAATTGTTGGTTTTTCTATTTTGATAATTTGTGATATTGTTTTGTTAGGTAATGTTATATATAGTTGTGAGCAATTATAATGAGGTGCACTTCATAAGTTGCGTTGGGTACCAAACAGGGTGCTCGTGTATCCCTTCAGGATTTTGTGATAAGATAATTGATCGGTGTTCCCTTCAGGAACCATTGTTTATGTAAAGTAGTTGTTGATTAGGTCGGTTTCTATTGTTAGCTCAGATGATTCGTTTTCATATAATGTAGTGTTTTAGTAAGTTTTCCTTCTGACTACCCCTTGGGGGAGATTATTTTTGTGCTTAGATTTTCCTTCTGACTACCCCTTGGGGGAGAATCTTTATTCGTATTGTATCAACCACTGCACATACATTTTTGTTTTGTTAATAAATTGTTGTGACTTGAATTTTGAGGGATTTTTGTTAACTGTTACTCTGGTAGAGGAGTAAGCTGTTCATTTACCTTGAGTAGGCAGGCATTACTCTACCTGGCGCCCATTACATTCTATCATATATAACTCACTCCCTTCTCCACTGAGTGTGATCGCGAGCCTATTGCATCGAAACCGGCTTTCCCCAAAGTCTACGTTTCAAATTGGCGCCCAACGTGGGGCCATAGTCAATGACAACTGACATGCAGTGGTTGATCGGTGCTTTTGTGGTATTCTTTTTTTTTTCTTCCCTATCATGGAATTGAACTATGTTCGTGGCGTCTTTGCTGCGTTGGTATTGTTTTATTGATTAGTTTATCTGCAACGTATTTTCAGTCTTTTTTTTATTGTTGATTAATTATTTGACGTGGTCCATTGGGTTTGTTGCATCGCCTGATGCGTTTCTAGTTTTTGTGGTAGATTTTTTTATGCTGCGTTGCATTAGTTCGGTCAATTTTGTTTATTTGACTCTTATCAGTTAGTAAGTTGGTTAGTTTTATGTCTCTGTTGAGTAGTGTTCGAAATTTTTTTTTCTCTCGGTCTAGATCATTTATTGTGAATGGTGTTTTTGGTGATGAATAGATCTAGTGTGGATGTGGTTACATTATTTGCGGGGTAGTAGGTGAATGAGTTATGGGGCAGAGGATGGCTGTCCCTTGCCTTGAGCATAAATTGACTAGGGTGGTCACTACCCCCATTCAGTGGCTGAAGTACAACCAACATCGTTTGTATTTTCAGTTCCACGGTAGTAACATAGCTACATTTCATCCTCTGTAATTGGTGACGAGGTTAAGTATATTGTATTAAAGTGTGACTTTGATTCCCCGATTTCGATACTTTCTTTGGTGATTTTTTTTTGTGAAATTTCTGTTTAGGACTATTTGCCATGTGTGGTGGTTTTTGTGGCTCCTATATGGAGTATTGATTATGACGATATGACGGTGACTTGTATTTTATACCTTTTGTATGGTGACTTCCTTGTGGAGGATTATGGATTCTTTGATTTTGACTCATTATTAAATTGCCCCTATTGTGATTTTTGTGACTCCTGAATGGAGGATTAGGTATCTCGACTTTGTCGATTTTGTTGTGTTTTCCGATTTTTGACTTATATACCTTAGTGTGGTGACTCCCGAATGGAGGATTAGGTATCTCGACTTTGAGTGTCGATATGAACGTGACGTTGGTGTTTTCCCGATTTTTGATTTATGTTCCTTGATTGGTAGCTCCTTTGTGGAGGATTATGGATAGCGTGCCTGCTATTAGCCCCTATTGTGACCTTTTTTGTTTTTTTGTGATTCCCGAAACTCCCGACGAGTTAGTGACGCGTTTGGTCGTGTATTGAGCCGTTGCTCTTTACCCACGAGGACCACCGCTTTTCCTTATTTTGACGTTCCCGATCTTGTCGTTTTTTTGTGTTACCGATTTTGATTCTCGATTTTGACATCACTCCTGTAGGGTTGTGATGGGAGTCGTTGAGGTTGCGACTTTATTGTAAAGAAGTCCTCCATGTCCAGCACCTTACCTGAAATTTTCGGTTCGAATTTCAGGTAAGTTTCTCCTTTAGTTTAAAAAAAAAGTGTACACCCAAAAATCGGCCTTTTTGTTAGTATCCTTAGTTGAACTGGTTTTGTTTTCCTTTTTATTTAGTTTTCGTTATATCCGTTGGACATGTCGGTACCCGGTCGCCTTCAGCGATTGGATATCTTTCACTTTTGTGCTGTTTGGATTAGGGATTTTTCCCTGTGGTGGCCTCTGAAAGTCACCGTAGTTGTTTTGGTAACCAGTCGCCTTCAGCGATTGGATATCTTTTACTTTTGAGTTGTTTGGATTATGGATTTTTCCATGTGGTGGGCTCTGAAAGTCAGGGTAGTATTTTTGTCGATATCTTGCCGTCTTCAGCGATAAGGTATTTTTTTTGTTTATTTTTTTATTTCGGGCTCCGGTTGAGTGATGATATTTGTCGGTATTCTCGCTCCGTTTCCATCTCGGTGGAAATGGCCTTCAGTAATCAGATGCTCTTTCACTTTCCTTATACATTAGCGCAACTTGTGGTAGTTTCAGTGTGCCTGGATGGCAAAACCATTAACCGAAAAAAAAAATGGACCTTCAGTCATTTTTTTTTTAAAGTAAGGGGGAAATTGTAACGTTATTATTTTGAACTTGTCATGAAATGTAGTTTTGCCATCTTTTCCCAGAACTTATTAGTTAAGTAAACTTATTGGGATGTTTCATTTTCTAAATTTCCTTATTGTTGTAATTATTCACTTCGTTTGCCTACCTTTTCGAGTTGTTTTCCTTCAGAAAACGGTTTGTTTATTATTTGAAAATTGTGAGGTTAGTGGTGTTGTTATTTTTGGGTTAGTTCATTATTATTTGACCTCAGTAAAGTACGTCGGAAAATCGTGGAAGAATTATAGAAATGGATTTATAGGGACCCTCCTCTGTTATAAACTGCGTAAATTAAACAGTAACGTAGCGATTCGTTTATATTTTGGTTTTGGTGTGTTTTCTTCTTCTTCGCTATGACAACCATGACAACTGATAGGCTCTGTGAACTTTGAGTTTCCGGAAATTTCGGTGTGACTGTCAAAGCCGACATTTTGGTGTGATACGAAAATCTGGTTGAAAGTGGACACATTTTTTCGAAGATAAATTTTGAATCTAGATTCATCCTCGTTGTGAGGGATTATAACTTCGAGTGTCATTATTCCCTGGAGAGTATTTTGGAATATTTTGGGAAAAATACGTTTCATACGTGATCATAAACTTCTCCACAGGAAATTCGTTAGGTATGCATACATTTTCTACCTTGAACCAGTTGTCTTACCATCTTCTTTATAGGTTGTTGTGTAGCGAATATAATTGGAATTATTTGGAACAAATTCTTGACTGAATTGGAGGTTGAACCTATCTCCCTCGAACAACAGAGGTAACTAAGATATCCTTTTATAACTTATGAACCGTTTCTTATAGTATTTTGTTAGGGTCCACGTACTGGGGTATTTCCACGTACTGGGGTATTTCCACCCACCAGGGTTATCCACGTACTGGGGTATTTCCACCCACCAGGGTTATCCACGTAGTTCCACGTACTGGGGTATTTCCACCCACCAGGGTTATCCACGTAGTTCCACGTACTGGGGTAGTTCCACGTACCAGGGTGCAGGTTATTCACGTCCCTGAGTTCCATATGACAGGTGTTGAGTACGGTTATTCCACGTGCCTGGCAAGACTTAGGTACTAACGAAGCTGTCAGTTAGAGGTGACCTGTCAATTGTTCTACGTACCTGGCGTTATTGGGGGTAACCTGTCAGTTTTCCACGTGCCTGGCAAGACTTAGGTACTAACGAAGCTGTCAGTTAGAGGTGGCCATGACTGGCATCCCCTTGCCGGTTATCATGGAGGTATCGACGTCCCTGCCTGTTATTGGTTGGAGCTATCTACGTTCGGGAGTATTTTGTGCAGGTAACCAGTGTGTAGCACTGGCTTTAATATTGTAAATTGTTGGTTTTTCTATTTTGATAATTTGTGATATTGTTTTGTAAGGTAATGTTTTATATAGTTGTGAGCAATTATAATGAGGTGCACTTCATAAGTTGCGTTGGGTACCAACCAGGGTGCTCGTGTATCCCTTCAGGATTTTGTGATAAGATAATTGATCGGTGTTCCCTTCAGGAACCATTGTTTATGTAAAGTAGTTGTTGATTAGGTCGGTTTCTATTGTTAGCTCAGATGATTCGTTTTCATATAATGTAGTGTATTAGTAAGTTTTCCTTCTGACTACCCCTTGGGGAGATTATTTTTGTGCTTAGATTTTCCTTCTGACTACCCCTTGGGGGAGAATCTTTATTCGTATTGTATCAACCACTGCACATACATTTTTGTTTTGTTAATAAATTGTTGTGACTTGAATTTTGAGGGATTTTAATTAACTGTTACTCTGGTAGAGGAGTAAGCAGTTCATTTACCTTGAGTAGGCAGGCATTACTCTACCTGGCGCCCATTACATTCTATCATATATAACTCACTCCCTTCTCCACTGAGTGTGATCGCGAGCCTATTGCATCGAAACCGGCTTTCCCCAAAGTCAACGTTTCAAATTGGCGCCCAACTTGGGGCCATAGTCAATGACAACTGACATGCAGTGGTTGATCGGTGCTTTTGTGGTATTCTTTTGTTTTTTTTTCTTTCCTATCATGGAATTGAACTATGTTCGTAGCGTCTTTGTAGCGTCGGTATTGTTTTATTGATTAGTTTATCTGCAACGTATTTTCAGTCTGTTTTTATTGTTGATTAATTACTTGACGTGGTCCATTGGGTTTGTTGCATCGCCTGATGCGTTTCTAGTTTTTGTGGTAGATTTTGTTTTATGCTGCGTTGCATTAGTTCGGTCAGTTTTGTTTATTTGACTCTTATCAGTTAGTAAGTTGGTTAGTTTTATGTCTCTGTTGAATAGTGTTCGAAATTTTTTTTCCTCTCGGTCTAGATCATTTATGGTGAATGGTGTTTTTGGTGATGAATGGATCTAGTGTGGATGTGGTTACATTATTTGCGGAGTAGTAGGTGAATGAGTTATAGGGCAGAGGATGGCTGTCCCTTGCCTTGAGCATAAATTGACTAGGGTGGTCACTACCCCCATTCAGTGGCTGAAGTACAACCAACATCGTTTGTATTTTCAGTTCCACGGTAGTAACATAGCTACATTTCATCCTCTGTAATTGGTGACGAGGTTAAGTATCTTGTATTAAAGTGTGACTTTGATTCCCCGATTTCGATACTTTCTTTGGTGATTTTTTTTTATGAAATTTCTGTTTAGGACTATTTGCCATGTGTGGTGATTTTTGTGGCTCCTATATGGAGTTTTGATTATGACGATATAACGGTGACTTGTATTTTATACCTTTTGTATGGTGACTCCCTTGTGGAGGATTATGGATTCTTTGATTTTGACTCATTGTTAAATTGCCCCTATTGTGATTTTTGTGACTCCTGAATGGAGGGTTAGGTATCTCGACTTTGTCGATTTTGTTGTGTTTTCCGATTTTTGACTTATATACCTTAGTGTGGTGACTCCCGAATGGAGGATTAGGTATCTCGACTGAGTGTGGTCGCGAGCCTATTGCATTGAAACCGGCTTTCCCCAAAGTCAACGTTTCAACCATCTCAATTGAATTTTATGGTCTTGTCTGTAGGCTCTCGTGTCCAAAAAGGGTACTGAGTGTTCTATGTCTTCCTTTTCTAGTGTAAATTGTTTATCTTCACAAATATAGTTGAAACAGTCTAGGGTGGGCTGGATTTGTGTTTCTGGTACTATCATCACTAGATTGTCTACAAATTTTTTGATGAAAATGACGATGAATTGTAGCTTGGAAATGCATAAATCCAGATGATGGTCCATAACATATTGTGCCAGGATAGGAATCAATTTTGACCCCATAGCGCATCCAAAAACCTGTAAGTAGCATTCCCCTTGGAACATACAATAGCTATTTTCTTAAAAGGAAAGTTATTATTTCCATGAATAATTCCATCTCAATGTCTATGTGGTGTTTGATGTCATTCCATTTAAGTTTCAGTACTTCAATTATTCTATTTTTCTCTAAATTTCCAAATAGGTTTTCGACGTCAAGTGAGATCAATCTGTGGTCATCTGGTATCTCAAGATCATTTATTTGTTGTGCGTATTGGAATGTATCTTTGACATCATACTCATTGTCAGTATTATATGCACTGCCATGAACTTGGATAATGTATTCATAGGGCTTTGCACTCCGGATACAATGGGTCTTAGTGGGTATCCTTCCTTGTGTAGTTTGGGGTTTCCATACATTCTTGGAGCTACTGCATTGTATGTTTTCATTTCTTTGGCCTGTTGAGTTGTTATACAATTCAGGTTTTTCAACATATCTATGTATTTATTGCACTTCGTTTGAATTTTTTGTGTGGGGTCTCTCGGTAATTTTATGAAATCCCTTGAAAGTGATATTCTTCCATTTTTTCTATATATACTTTTTGTTCCATAATTACAGTTGTTCCACCTTTGTCACTATTTAATACCACAATGTCATTGTTGTTTTTCAAGAATTCTTTAGTATCTCCATACCATCTATTTAATGGACTGTTGCTATTAATATTAATGTCATTATGTATATAATTTGTAATTATGTTTGTTACCCTAGCTCTTTTTATGTCTCTATTCTGATCTTGAATGCACTGTAAGATATATTCTGTGTCTGCAATTAAATTTTCTATTTTGACGTCACTTTTTGTTGTTGGAATGCTGAACTTGGAACCCAAGGATATGTGGTCTTTTACTGTAGGTGGTATCTGTTTTTCGGATAGGTTTTTTATCCATTTTTCTTGTATGTTTATGTTTTTAATGCTGTCTCTGTTAAGGTCAGCAATCTTTTTCAGATTTCGTTCTTTAATGTTGTGAAAATTCCTGTTATAAGTAATCATCTGCCTCCTTTTGAACTCAGTTCGTATGTACTCTGTTAAACATTGCAATTCATTCAGTAATCTTTTTATGTACCAATTTATTAATTTTTTGATTAACTTGGCATAATTCTAGGTTGAGGATTTTTTGATAGCATTGTCATTGAACTGTTTCAACTTTCTGTTGAGTTTGTTGTTGTTATACTCAAACAAGTTCATAACGTTCTTCAAATTTGATGTTATGTGATTTGGAACAATTCCCGGTCTTTTACATTCTAAAAGAAATATACGTCTGTTTCTAGCCGATGCAAGTTTGATGTTCGTAGTATTCCAAGTTTTCAAGTTCTTCGCTGTTTCAGGTCCATAATCTCTGCTTATATTTTGAAAGAAACCCATTTTCTATGTAGATACTGGAGATAAGAGTCTTGATTGTATTTAAATTCAAATTTTAAGGGTTTAAAGACTCAGGATCGGAGAAAATAAAGTTAAGTACTCTTTATTCTACGCCGAGCTTTCGCATTTATTTTAATGCTTCCTCAGGGCTTCTAAAAATGGACAAACAATTTGATATAAGTACTACACTGTTAAAAACAAACAAATAACTTACTGAATTTTGTGGTTTTTAAAAGAGTGCATATAATACTGACAACGAGTATTATGTCAAAGATACATTCCAATACGCACAACAAATAAATGATCTTGAGATACCAGATGACCACAGATTGATCTCACTTGACGTCGTAAACCTATTTGGAAATTTAAAGAAAAATAGAATAATTGAAGTACTGAAACTTAAATGGAATGACATCAAACACCACATAGACATTGAGATGGAATTATTCATGGAAATAATAACTTTCCTTTTAAAAAAATAGCTATTGTATGTTCCAAGGGGAATGCTACTTACATCTGAATAATGCATTTCCAAGCTACAATTCATCGTCATTTTCATCAAAAAATTTGTAGACGATCTAGTGATGATAGTACCAGAAACACAAATCCAGCCCACCCTAGACTGTTTCAACTCTATTTGTGAAGACATAGAACACTCAGTACCCTTTTTGGACACGAGAGCCTACAGACAAGATCATAAAATTAAATTGAGATAATTGATAATAAATACTATCAAGGAGATGAAAAATAGAATCACGAAAATATGCCATAAGACGTTTAGAGATGATGGAATAAAAAAATTACACCACATTCTGATGGAAAATGCGTATCCAGAGAGCATGATAAGAAAATTACTGTATGCTGGAGATCACACTCAAATCTCATTCACCGAGGAACAGAATGAAATAAATAGAGTACATTATGCTTCATATCCAAATGTTGCGAAATTAACATAAAAATTGAAAAACGTCTTCAGAGAAGAAAACGTCAAAATTGCCACTTATAATTCAAAACAGTGAAGTCACTATACAGTAGAATAAAGGCCCCCATCCCAACACCATTTAAAAGCAATGTTGTATACAAAATCAGTTGTCTAGATTGTGAAAAATGTTATATTGGACACACTTCACAATTGGTCAAAAACAGAATATCACACACCCCTAGTCTATATCACAATATGGACTTTGACAACGTTGCTATTAAAGACAGAAAAGAACTACCACAAAAGGCTTATACATGAAATGATTAATATAAACAAAGAAGATGATACTATGAACAAGAAGACGGATACAAACAAATTAAGCAACATTTACAGCTATTTATTGGACAGATCCAAAATTACATACTTTTATGACGGTCCTGTAGATGAATGATGGTGCATACAATACAGATGGGTAGGAGCTGTCAACAAAACGAACACAGAAGTGTGAGATAAACTAGCCAACAAATTCTGATATGTCAAATATAGATAACGCATATAATCTAGGATCATTGTTATGACATTTTAATTCATTTCGTATGAAACGACGACGACGTGAACAATTCCTGAAAATGATTTTAACTTTTATGACCAATGTTTTTGACCGATGTTAGATTTCTTTTAAAAACCTCCAAATTCAGTAAGTTATTTGTTTGTTTTTAACAATGTAGTACTTATATCGAATTGTTTGTCCATTTTTAGAAGCCCTGAGGCCGCATTGAAATAAATGTGAAAGCTCGGCGTAGAATAAAGAGTACTTAACTTTATTTTCTCCAATCCTGAGTCGTTAAACCCCTCAAAATTTGAATTTAAATACAATCAAGACTCTTATCTCCAGTATCTATATAATATAATATATATTCTTTCACTGAGAGTAGATAACACATTCAAAATAATTCACGAGCTCATTCAAAAGTCAGGAGATGAAGAAATAAATGATATCACAGAAGCTTGAGCTCCAAGGAGCTATCGCTTGTACGTGATGTGATTCCATTTGAATCTCTTCCTACAATGGGTGAACAAATATCTACTAAAAATTATTCTAAAAATTAAATACAATAAAAACATTTTATCCTATCATAATTAGACTTTTTTTTTAATACAACGAGGCATACTCAGAATATTAACTTATTTCGTGTGTTGTCACAATGTGTGACGGGATTCGAACTAATTTTTGATTTCTTGATATTAATCAGCATGTGCATATAAGAAAGTTGTCTCACACCCAGCATCTAGGCCTCTTTGAATTGTTCTTCATCGGGAAACGTGAGTTTTTCAGATGGTTATCTGTAGTACCACGCCAACCTATTATTCAGCTGAGACTGTACTACCGCAAAATATAGCATTCTGAGATGTCGCACATCAAGATAATCTTTAAAAAATTTCAATTCATATAAAAATACTCTCGGTTTATTGACCAAGTTTTTGATTAGCACCCCACTTCAAATGTCGGTCAATCTTCACAAATATTTAACTGAGCCTACCTCTGAGACGAGCGAATCAGGTGTGATTTCAAGTGATCCACTGCAGTAGGCAGTGAAGGGCAGATATTTAGTTTTTTCTAGGTTTAATGTCAATGTGTTACAACTAAACCACCCCTTCAAAATTCTGAAGTCATTCTCTGCCTCCAAATTCGAAGACTTCAACGAATCGGTGCAATTAGTCCGCAAAACTAGGAATTTCACCCCTTATTATGACACTGAGTAAACTATTTATATACAGCGTTAACAAAAGTGGTTTCAGCAAGAGCAGAGTACTCTGTGGTACACCGTAGGTAACATATAAAGATTCAATCCTCTCTGAAACCATATCGATGTTGTAAAATGATTTTATGTTTTTCGCAAAATTTTAATATTTTGATATTTTTTCCATGATTTAAGCAATATAAGAGTTCAGAGAGATTGGCCTATAGTTTTCGATATGCAATCTATTTCCATTTTTGTATGGGGGCTTGACGTCTCCAACCTTCAATTTTTTTGGAAAATATCCCTTATCAAAGCAGCGATTCATCGAATATGTTAGGGGGTCTTTATTTCACCAGATATTTTCCTCAGCGTTTCTGCTCTAATTTTGTCAAGACTAGGTGATCTCCTTTGTTTTAGCTGCATAAATGTCTCCAGAACTTCTCCATTATTGTTCGGAAAAAGACACATGGAGTTTTTCACTCCTTCAAGAGGTTCTCTGATTTTGATTCGCTCTTCGTATCCTCTCGACTCAGAGTACTATAATAGGAATTAAAACTATTGGAAATATGTTTTTTGTACTCCAGAATCAAACCATCTGTCGATATAACACTTTCAATTCTTGTGTCTTTCCCTGATCGAGTACAGATTTTATTTACTTCCTCCCATATAGCTTTTGACTGGTTTACATTGTCTCTTATTAGATTTCGAGCGCATGTTTTCTTCGCAATTTAATTAATTAACTAGATCATTATTATAAGTGAGATATTCACCAATTTTTAAACTAGGCCCAATATTCAGTGCGTATTCGGTGTCTATTAGTATTATTGACGAATTTACTATTCAAGTTTTAGTGCTGATTTCACGTTTATCACTATAGTTCCCAAATTACTATGAAAATTCGACACGTGATTTTTAACCAGAAGGTGTTTTCATGACAAATCACCATCGCAACGTATGAATTTTAGTGGAAATTTTTTCCACGTGGGCACCCAACAGCGAATTAGGTATACTGGAAATTTTTTGACGGTTATAGTGACTGAATATTTTTTTGACAATGTAATTTTTATTTCTTCAAATAATAATTTTGATTCATTTCGTCTGATTTATTCTAAATTCTTCTGACTATTATGATTAATGATTTTTATACCCTAGGCCGTAGCCAGAAAAAACTTTGGGGGGGGGGAGTCCACCGAATGACAAAATGACACTTCTTAAAGCAAAATGTTCTTATCCTGAACTTCTGAAATATTCCGGGGGGTCCGAACCTCCCCGGAATTTTTTTTTCGCTACAGCCTATCGAAAAAATATTCCTGCAACTGCTTAGCTGTAGAGTTCAATGGAACTTTGATAACACTCTCCTTGTAGTCTTCGGAGCTTTTTTTCGCAAGTTTTGCCTTTGATTTCCTAGTATTCGCGGGAGTCAACTGCTCAATCTTCTGGCGAATACTTTCTTGACCGCGTCGTGATGTTTTTGACAAATTTAAAACAGAAATAATTTATAGTTTACAGTTTCTACGCTTTACAAGTATGGTCCGTTCACGAAAGTTTGAGCGCATAGAAGGCGTTTGTTTATTTATCTGAAGTTGGCAGTATTTGCTGTCATAACGTAAAATAAAGTCAAGGTTGCCGAATATGCCTGGCCTCGTCCGGCGAGCTTGCGAGTTATCAGAGAACTCGATGCAATATTGATAACATTGCGTATCAATCTGACAAGAAAATAAACAACATAACCTAAAATTGTAATATACACAGTGGAATATGCCAAATTTCCATTGCCAACCGACGGCTCAACCTTTCGTGAACGGACTATACTTGATGATGACGAAAATTGATGTTGTTGGAAATAAACACATTTGTTGTGGAATTTTGTTGCCGAATACCACACGAGGTCAAATCAAATCCGCAAATTTTTTCTCGCTCATGAATATTATCAGAAATGTTATTATAATTTTAAAAATATTCCCGTAAATAATTTGACACATACTGTAGCGAAGCCATTTGAGTGTACGGATTGTCACGAGAGGTTTACCAGGCCCCGTACTCTGAACAAGTGATCTTTCAAAGCGTATACAAGCTTCATTGCGCGAGTCCCTCTTTCACAATCAAAAATTCACACCGCGCAATAAAGTTCGTATTCGCTTTGAAAGATCATTTGTGAACCTTGTGATCGACAGTTTGTGCAGGTTGTAAACTTGAGAAGACATTTTAGGGTTCTCACAGCAGAAAGACCTTACACTTGCGACTAATGCACAGCTTAATGTTCAGACTCTAAACAGCTCAAAGACCATCTTTTTATCCACACCAACGAAAAACCATTCGGCAGTGATGATGAAGATAAAGGTGGAAGCAGCTTAAAAAAATGGGGTAGGTAGATCACCAGGACTATGCAGAGGAAAAGAATCAAAGAATCAAAGAATTCTCCAAACACCCCAATCATATCTTCACATCTTCACTACCTGAACAGGCAGAACCAGAGAACCTACTTGTTGAAGAATGCAGAAGACAGGTATGTATTCTTACTTTCAAAGCGCCTCCTTCAGGGCGGCACTGATGATAAAAGAAAAGGCACTTATCAATTAGTTCTCAGCTATTAAAAATGTGTATGTGTAACATCAAAATGATACGGAAAAATTCCTTAATAATTAGTGGAGAATGAAATGTATTATGAGCAAAGGACTCTTAGAATATAATATTATGTACCTATAATATACAATAATCTCTTGGATGTTTTTCTATAATAATCAATAGATTGCAATCTTTATTGAAGAAACTAGTTCGATCATTCATCCATAACATACACACTTACGAAAAAAACAAACAAATGAGTAGTGACTTTTTATATTATTTTTCTTTCAGTTAATGGTTCTTTATATTGAGTGGCAGTACAATTTTCGATTCAAAATTGTTCGTGTAGGTATTGATTGAATCATTTTTCGCGCTTGTTCTCAGAGAAAAAGTGTTATACCTGGCAATACAAATATTATATTCATTATTGAGAAAATCGAATTTCGAATCATTTAGGTGTAGAAGCCAGACGTGCCGCGTATTGGCATTATTTACTACTCTGCAACGCATACATGGTGTTCCAACGTGGTGAAGAATGACTGAACGAATGCTTTTTCTACCCAGACATATCTTACTACGCCTCAACACAGGAAGGTGTTCAGCCGTAGTAACTAGTGTATTATGGATACGAGCCCATTTTCGGGGCATTGCTTACTGCGTTGCAGTGCCAACCTTGTTCCAATATTTCTTACGCGATTTTGCAATCCGCATTCATAAAAATAACAGAAAAATACATTTGCCAAAAATAACTTATTGGGCCACGCTGTAACGAGAAAGAATAAAATAGGTAGTAAAAATACTTATACATATAAAAATATTATTGAATTGCGTTATATTAATCTCTGACCAGTAATTAATGAATAAAAATAACATTAGTACAACACAGTGAGCAAAGCTGAAAACTGTCAATTAAGCCATACTTGAAATGAAAAAGAGAACTTAAAATGCAAAATAAACTAAAACAAGTGTGCGTTTCAACGCTATTTTGCCTTTGGTCTATTAAAATCAATATATACCAGCTTGAATGCGTTTTGTGCAGCAGGATAAACCAGGTCTGATTTTTCTTCGGCTCATCGATGTTGGTGGAATAGAAATATTCTTTTTCAGTGACATATTTTTTAAACATGTATGAAATTGAGAAAGTCAGACGGTGTTAAACTTTGTTTAAAGTCTTTGTTGTTTCTTTATTTTTAAACAACACTTGCGTTGAAGGTTTAGGCAACTGAACGACCAGACTCAGAAGTTCAAGGGATGTCTTAACTCCACAGTTGCCGAAGAGGTGTATTGATCAAACTGAAGACGAATGATGCTTTATTGATTACAATCTATACTTATATACTAAATTGATTAATGACGATATAAAATAACATTTCCATATTTGGTATCAGAACACCAGCGGAGTCCCTGTTGCATCAATTGTTTCCATCCAGTCAGCAGATTTTGGTCGATCGGCGGCTCGCTCGGCGTGATCCACTTTTGATTGCATTATAATTTAAATGGAATTGTCCATGTTATTGAGGATGAATATTTTTAAGAATAATGTTCGAATTTCGAACATTACTCCCAAGGCCAAAATGCTGCAGGTTCTGATGTTGGAGATCCAGTGTTGGCAATATGTTTTTTTTTTATCGGAGACAGACCACGAAGGCTCAGGCCTAAGTACTAGTGTACCGTGGGTATCGGAGGAGGAGGGACAGATTCAGTCTATTAACACGTGATTTAAAAGACTGGAGGTTAACATTCTGAGGAAAGGCGTATGCAGGAAGTTGGTTCCACACTCTAGAGACCCTTGGGATGAAAGTACGGGAGAAGGTCGATGTTCTATGCGTGGAGAGTTGGACGGTAAAGGGATGCATGTGAGATGTTCTTCTTTTGGTTCTGTTGGGATTATCCGAGGGAGGGACAATCGATGCTAGTTCCTTGAAACACAGGCCGTGATAGTATCGGTAAAACAGCGAAAGGTCACCCACGGCACGTCGATGGGCTAAGGAAGGGTTACTTCTATACTGTCCTATTTCCTAATGTCCTATTTCTAACTCATGTGAGCCTCGATTTAATGCTTTATTGGGCATGGTCAGGAGTGGTTGCTGACGTCCGGAGTTGGTCTCTAGGTATATTGCACAGTTTTTGAACTAATCGGTACCTAAAACGAAAAAGTACTGATCCGCAAAAAGGACAGATTCGACGAAATCGATATTTCAAGCACATGAACAATTTTTGTTTCGTAATGTTATCTTTTTATGTGGTTGTCAACAAGTTCATTTTGATGTCAGTAACAATATGTTGTGAATCTTGATTATATTATCTCCACTAAAGGGGGTGCAAAACTTTTGAAAGTGTGTGTATTAATCTGCCGCGCTGCCAAGTTCCCCCGTTGACCACCTCCACTTGTATAAATATCCAGCAAGCATGGAATTTTTTGACAATTCTTTTAATTTTCTATTCTTGTAATCTTCACGAAATATTTTATAATTATTAAGAAGCTGAAGAATAAATTCCGTAGGATAACATAAAGGAGAAAGGAGAAGCAAAATTCAACGCACTTAAACTAGGAAAGTGATGTCAATTATATAATAATTCACTGATTAAACACTCGCAGAGTTCATAAACCTTTAATCGATAGGGAGAAGGGAAATCACGACGACTAACGTACAAATTAGGAGCATAGATATTTCGAAATTGGAATAGCATTGCGCATGTCACACACAGAATGCAAAAAGAGAGCTTTCGGTGTACATTCATAACAAATATCACTTGATTTGACTCATTTACGAACTAGATCGAGGTATTCCGACCACACATGTGCCCTGTCCTGTCTCATTGGTCAGTTTTATATTTTCTATTCAAAATATCTACAGAAGTGTCGATATTATCATAGAACATCTAAATATATGATCCGATAGGATTTCTAGTTTTGAGTAAGTCCAAAACTGAATTTCAAATCATAACTCTAAATCTATTCGATCGATTTGGTCTGTAAACCGAGCTTTTCTGACCATGCACCCTGCGGCCAGTAGGGCAGAAATGTTTATGATCTCAGAATATTCATCAGTGAGTCGAACGCTTTTGAGACCATTTCCGGCTCGAAATTAAAGTGCTTAAAACATTTGGAACTAATAGTCTTCTGATCGAAACTATGATACACTGTTTTCCTAGGAATAAGCGCGCTGAAAATTATCTAGTGTTATACAAACATAAATTATTCTGTGGAGTCGAACGTTCCATATTGTACAGATTCGAAAAGAAATCGATGAAGTTCAATTCAGATCGATTGTTGCCGAGATGTGAAAATCCTTTCAGTTGTAATAATTTTCAGAGAAATATTTGTTTTCAATCGAAATCAACACAACAGAAACAAAATACATCATACGAAATGTGTAAAAATATAACGTTAACTTATATGAAAATATTGCATGAAGTGCTCAACATTTCTTAATCACTTAATTTATTTTTGTTTCTGTATTTGTTAGATCCTCGACATTACTCGATCATTAATTATGCTACATATGAGGATATCAGAACAGTTCCAATAATTCTGAATCTAATGAAAAATTAATTTCTACACCTCACTTCATCCTTATTCTCAAGCCGAATACATGTAAAACTAGTTTGCATGGGATGTACTTTTTGCGTATTATGCACAGTTAACTTTTCACGCTCAATGTATTAGTAGCGAGCTCACAGAGAGTTTTATTGTTCGAAGAGTACTCATATATCTAAGTACACGGCACAAGTATCCCATTTTCTCATAAACCTAGAAACTATGACTGCAGGTGCTTAACGCTGGTTATAGATCCTTTCCTATTATCTGTGTATGATAGGTGATATGAGTGTAAGTGTGCTGCCCACTTGTTGGATAATGAGTATTTTTGGAACACAAATTTCTGCCTGTTATTGTTTTATCACCGTGCTTTACATTTCTGATATTCTTTCGTACATCCAGTATTCAATCGAAAAAAATAACTGTTGAGTTATGATATTTCATATTTGAACTAAATTAAGAAAAAATAGTTTACCACGTCATTTGGTTTACCGAGTAGTAATTGTTGTTTGTTTGACGAAAAAACGCAATAAAATTTGAAAAAACAAATCCGAAAAAGCTCACAAGTTTTCCAAACATATTAGCGACGTGCTTTGTGACGTAGATTATTTTGCGAAATGAAAATAATTCTGATTTGTCTGCTGAATTTTCAAACAATTATCAATTATGTCAGAGGTTCTCTATCTTGGTATCGGACACATTCTTCAAACAATCAATGAACTAACTCAGTTTTCTGGCAACAGGTTATCGTGCAAATTTAGCGGTAATTTTGACGCTCTGCTATATTCAAAAGTAATGATGGATTCACTCTACCGCTTTGGAATCAGAAATTATGTTGCGGTGCCAGAATACTTCAAAGCAGAAATTAACTTTTATTAAATTTTTGTTTCACCTAAATAAATTTGACATAACTTCAATGTGAGTGACATACGAAATGTAGCGGCTAAAAATGAAGATTTCCTAATCGCTGCGATTAAGAGATATTATCTCAGTTAGCTTATACATAGCTGAATTTGTTGCCAGTCACATCTTACATTTTTTCATGTGTAAGTGATTCCACCAGTACTTTTCAACTTGTTATATTTCTGTTTTTTGGCGCGCTGTTAACTCGTCAGAGAACTCGCTATATTGTCGCCCAAATGACTTTAATTTGTGGAATGTTGAGAAGGAAATGGTGACAAAAGGATAGACTATACTTTAAGAGACCTGGAGTGCAAGAAAGGGGTGAGTTTTTCCGGGTGAATTAATCCCGGACGAGTTGGTGAACAGGCCAGATCGACTCCAATGTTACACAATTCCTTTTTGGACTTATATTTTCCTCTTAGTTTCGAAACTACATCTATTAATGAACAGATAAAATCAAAACGGCGCAGGCGGCTCCTCATTTAATTGTATTAAAACAAGTCTATTACATACATAATTATTTTGACACTTATAAACGTCGGCAATTTTGATTCAACGAAAAAAAGTACCTCATAAATTTTTTTATGGGAGCGTATTTTATCGCTTCTTAAAAAGCTAGACATTTTTGTATTGAGTAAATGAGGATAAACTGAATATGGAAATTGTCGGAAAATGTTCGAAGTTGTCGTGTTTCGTTTTCAATGACCTAGTAAAATTTTTATAATGGTGTACTTCTCAGGTTTTCACATTTAGAAGTATATTACAATGCAGTGAATGTACAGTGGCGGAAAGCGAAATGTAAACGATTTTTTTCCTATTTTTAACCCGGCTCCATCTATGGATATATAGCATATCGACGTCAAATCCTCAGAATTTATGGTGTAATTTTGAATGACCAGTATTTTAAAATAAAAACACTTCTCCATTTGAACGACGGTGAAAAAAATGAAGCAAAGTATTCAGACTCCACATCAATTAACTTGCTGACCCCTCTTTGGAATGAACCTGTGAAAGGTGGTTCACTTTTCGTTTTTCGGCACTGTACATGTTACTCATGCAAGGCTGTTTTACCAATAAATATACATTTTCAATCCTATCAATTATAGTCTTTGATATAACTCAATTCAACTTATAAATATAATAATTATAATATTAATAATGTGTTTATTCAAGAATTAAATACAGTTTCGAATGCTATCCGTTACGTGCGGTTCTGTTGCGATCTGAAAAGTTTTTATTTGCTTTAATTCCATAGATAAAAGAACGTTATCAATTCTAAATGAGGTGACATTTATCATACAGCAGGAAATACTTCAACAGTTTCTGTATATTTTCGTCTTCTCTCTGTTATTCATTTTGCTAATTTATCCAGAATAACATCTAATAAAAAACTTTCTGAAAAAATAAAGAGGAAGCTATGCTATGGTTGCCTTCTAAAATTAACTTAATAATGATTCAACTCTGGAAGAAAGAAAAAAACTATTGTAGAAATTCCATAGCTTACCTGCAGATTGAAAATCTACTAGTGCTTATGTCTTAAACATTGAGTAGAAAAAGGCTTTATTCGGTATCAGAATATGTAGATAGAGGAGAATGATGTAGAAAATAAATACACAACTTCACGTTTTCTGTTGGATATTCTTAAAATTTGGTCACAGAAATCTATTAATATAAATGAAAATTCATGCGTTTAACAGTTACGCGGGTATAATATGAACATTGAAAGCGGAGTATTATAATGATCGATTTAAAATCAACCAATTTTAAACCCACACTTCGGAAGTAATCCCGTCAACGAACAAAGAACATGCATAGTGAAACCACTATGCATGTTCTTTGTTAAAACTTCCTAAAGACGTTGTCCGATTCCCAATTGCCAATGCCTTCTTTTGTTGCAGTCTATAATAATAACCATTAATACAATCATTATAAAAAATCAGAACTTCGAATTATATACATATATGCTCATAAAAGTCTGTCATGATTCTTAAAATTTTTCAATTGAAGGAAATATCAAAATGGAATTATCATTTGATATCATAAAATATCTACTTATTGGATATAAAACATGTGTTGAATTATTTCATTGCTAGAAAAGTCACAATAACAAGATTCCAACTTGAGATCGAGAAATTATTCTTTTCTGTTATTTTCACATTAGTCTCCCATCCAGTCAAGAGGTTTAAGGAGTGAAGCTGAATCATGATCATCTAGAAGGTATAAATGAACATTTCTTCATCGATATTTCAATGTTCACACAATTAACGAATTATTTCCTTTGGAATTCATATCTTTTTCGAGGTCCGACACTGAGTGTTGAGGTTGGTTATGTTCCAAATTTCTTATGTGTCAACCTCCCAAAATTCTTAGAACATAGAAAACGGTTCACCACCACTCTTTCCCCACAAGCTTCCATTATAATAACCCACTCGAGTGGACTATCCACGAGCTAATACCTAGGTGAACTAAAGCTTCAAGATAATTAAGACACTAAGAATAAGAAGTAAATGGCATTCGCCATTTTGCAACGAGAATAAAACATACCTCTAACATCTGATTCAGACAATGTTTCAAGAAAATGAAGACACTAAGAATGAAACGGTAGGTTACAATAGAGGTCGCGAGTACACGAGTATCCCTTCAATAAACCTTGAAGAATAAAACGGAACCAGATGCATTCGCCATTTTGCCAAAATGGCGAAAATATCCCCCCAGCTTTATTTCAGACAATTTTTCAAGAGAATGGAGACACTAAAAATGAACTTTCCACGAGCTTTTACCTAAAAGATCTTCTCAATTGACTGTCGTACTAAATTATTTCCCGTTTTTGTCATTTTATTCTCAGTGGGAAAGAAACTCGAGAAATAGCAGCGGCCAATAAATAAAATCAAATGAGTAATAATAATAATAATAATTCATTGATCCTCTGAGTTTACACGACGGTATATAGGACAGGTCATATTTTAGGAGAAAAAAACAGACTTATTTCAACTCAAAACGTTTGGGGGATCAGCAAAATATTCTTCAACCGAATAAAAACATTTCATCAACAGCATAGCATGTTTTTGAATTCTCTCTTCAACTTACACAAAGAATGGTTAGTGATTGAATAAATTAATACTCTGGTGAAGTGGAGAACATTCAAATTATTAAGGATGATGTTTAGGCACCAGTAGTGTTTTTGAATTTCTGGTTTTATATTCGTGAAAACTTAAAAGAGTTTCCATTCGGTCTTATTTTCCTTAGCGCATACATAAGACATCTTAAAATACTCAAACAAGGTAACGACAATAAAAAAATCAAAAACAATCGTCGCATAGTGCACGTTATCATTCTGCTCTTGGAGTTCTTGCTTTTTCACTAGTTTTCATAACTCTTATACGAGATATTTTAGTGTTAGCTAGTTACAATAGTGCTGGTTGTCCAGGTAGGAGTAGATATCCTAATCTTTTCGTATTTCCACTTCAAAAATTGTATTTGGGATATACTATATTTTGCATTGTTTACATCCTTAAGGTCCATATTAGCGTAACACAGTCGCGCATTCAGTTTAATTGATTCTCTCCCACGCAATCCATTCTTCTAAGTCATTATAAACCGGTTCTGATTTCGAGGTGTGTGGAGAGCAATTCGATCGCATTATCAGTGCGTTGTACACAGTCCTGGAGTGTACGCATATCGCTTCAATATTTTGGCCGGAATATAGTTTCTGACGTTCGAAGTATTTGAGCGCAACTGAATTCCTGTATAACCCTTTTTCCTATTGTCCGTGGTCTTCCTCATCTGTTTAAGTCTCTTGTACGGACCCACAAGAGTGAAAAGCGTCTCACCTTTCCTTTCCTGTTGAAAATTAGTTGCTTCTCTGCTGCTTAAGTCGCTCAATTAGTAATATAAAGTATGCCTTCCATTTGTGGTAAGTGTTCGAGAGCGGTTGGCGCCGATGACGACATCTCCTTGCAGTGTACTTCCTGTCGCAAATACTTTCACGGCCCTTGTGTCGATTTATCATCTGCGGACATAGAATTTTTGATTGAAACAAAAAGCAAATGGAGTTGTCCATCATGTACGGGAAATAAACGAACACTGCGAAGTACTTCTCAATCTGAACAGCCTGTCACTCTCGAGCATTTTTCGCATCTGATGAGCAAAATCAACTCTATATCAGAGGACATGAAGTCTATAAAGTTAAGCCAGTCCGAAATCTTATCTGAGCTCAATAACTGCAGGACTACTTTAGAGAGACATTCTTCTCAATTGAACAATCACAGTTCACTAATAAATGAATGTCAAAATAAGCTGAGTGATATGGAATCATCTCAGAGTATTATATCTACTAGGGTTACTGACATGACCAATGAGATTGAGCAGATTCAATCCAATCTGTCCTCCCTTCCTGACAGACAGCAGTCGGGTGTTGTTTTGGATACAGCGGAAGTTTTCGAACGCGTGAAACGTTCTTTCAATATAATATTGAAGGGACTACCGGAATCGGATGCTCCGGAAGAGGAGGCCCGTATGGTCGGCAGAGTGCTTACACAAATTGATAATTCTGCTTGTGAATCAATGGTTAAGGTGTCTCGGATCGGTAAACCATCCTCGAATCGTCCTCGTATGCTCAAGGTTGCTTTCTCTAACAGCGAAATAGTTTCTTGTCTGCTACGTAATAAGAAAAAACTTCTGAATTCTGATGAATTTAAAGAAATCGTAGTTTCTGACGATAAAACCCCCCTCGAACTATCCACATTGAAGCAACTGCGACTGGAGTTAAAGAACCGAGAGCAATCTGGAGAGAAAAATTTAACTATAAAATATGTTAAAGGAGCGCCGACTATCGTATCTCAGATTCCGAAAAACTGAACTGGGAAATGAACGAGTGGAGCTTTGTATATACTAATATTCAATCTCTCCATTCGAAGTATGACGAACTACTATCTTTCGTCGCTGTTCATAACCCATCATTAATTTTCATCACTGAATCCTGGTTGCACGATGATATGCCCGACTCTCTGATCAACATCCCAAATTATAAGCTGTTCCGAGGGGATGGTGTGACTGCGAGAGGGTATGGAGGTGTTTGTGTGTATATTCAACTCGACATTTTTAACAACTCTACTATTGTTGCTGAACAGGTTGATGCACCAGGTATAGATAACATTTTTCTTCACGTCACGTTTAATTATCGTCAATTTGTATTTGGTTGCATTTATCGTCCGAGAGCATGCAGTAGTGAGAACGTTTTATACAACTACCTATCTGAACTTTCCAACTCATCTAGCAATGTTTTGATTGCTGGCGACTTCAATCTTCCACAATTGTCTTGGCCACATGTAACCAGTCATCAAGCTGGATCACCCGCCTCAAACTTCAGCAACATGTTTTCCAACTCTAATTTTGTGCAATTGGTCGATAAACCAACAAGATACCGCTCTGGCCAAACACCGTCACTGCTCGATATCATATTGGTAAATGACCGCGACCTGTTGACTGAGATTGAATATCTTCCACCTTTTGGTAAGTCTGACCATATAACTTTGCGATCCACCATCCAGTTCCTCTCTCACTCATCTAAGGCTGTCAAGACAAAGCATGTAAACGTCGTCAATGAAACTACCCTGAACGATAGTCTTGCTGCTGTGGACTGGGAAAATATTTTACAAAATCTAAATGTTGATCAAATGTGGGATAAATTCATGGAGGTCCTCAATGATCATATCAAAGCCAACTCCTTCAGTAGGGAATTTTTTTTCAATCCCTCGAAGCCTTGGTTGAACCGGAAAATATACCAGATGATTCGTCAGAAAAGGAATCTTTGGCAAAGATTCCGCAGAAGCAAGAGAAATGAGGACTATGTATTGCATCGTGAATATTCGAACAATTTATCCGCAACAATAGCCTCGGCTAAGAAGCAACATGAGCTCAATATAGCTTCCTCCAAGAACCCCAAAAAGTTTCATAAATATGTCCGTGCTTTCCTAGATTCCAAAGTGTCTACACCAGTCGTCAGAAACTCTGCGGGCGTTGTCTGTCAGGACGAGCTCGAAAACGCCGAGACTTTTGCTGATTCATTCCAGTCCTCTTTCACGCTGGAAAGCCCTGGTACAGTGCCTGCTGTCTTGACGCCTCGACAGCTTCTTGATATTTCCCAGATCTCTTTTTCCGTTGAAACTGTGGAAAAATATCTTAGTAAGCTGGATAACAGCTCAGCGCCGGGCTTGGATGGGCTCACTCCCAAAATTCTGAAAGCATGTGCATCTTCGCTTTCTATCCCATTGGCAAAAATTTACAATTGTTCATTCGGTTCCGGGAGCGTACCTACTTCATGGAAGAAAGCAGCAGTTACACCGGTGTTCAAAAAGGGCGACAAACTTTCTGCTGATAATTATCGTCCTATAAGTTTGACCTCCATTGCCTCCAAAGTGTGTGAACGAATTATCGCAGATCAACTTCGAGAATTCGCCTTGACCAACAATATTTTACCCTCGTGCCAGCATGGCTTCCTGCCAGGAAGATCTGTACTTACCTGCCTACTCAAATGCGTAGATGATTGGACCAAATCTGTGGATTCGGGTATCCCTGTCGATATTGTTTACCTTGATTTTTCCAAAGCCTTTGACAAAGTTCCCCTTCGTCGACTCATCCACAAGTTAGAGCATTTCGGTATACGGGGTAACCTACTTCGTTGGATAACATCCTTTCTCAGTGGCAGGGAGTATCAGGTTCGTATCAATGGTAAGCTGTCTTCATCAAGATTGATCAACAGTGGAGTCCCGCAGGGGTCTGTTTTGGGGCCACTTCTATTTCTGCTCTATGTTTCTGACCTGCCATCTCTGCTAAAGTCCATCTGCTCACAATATGCTGACGATTTCAAGCTATATGTGAATCCCATTGAACATCACGATGTCCTCCAGGAAGATCTTAACACGATATCGCAGTGGTGTTCTGCCTGGTTGCTTCCTCTGAATGTTGAGAAGTGTGTTGTCCTGCATGTTGGTAGGAGCAATCCTAGATTCAACTACTTGATTGAGAACTCCATTTTGAATACATCGGACCACCACAATGACTTGGGAGTGATCATTTCAGAGGATCTGTCTTGGTCGAAGCACGTGGAGCATGTCGTTTCCAAAGCAAAGAGGACTACCTACCTTATGAGCAAAGCCTTTCACGGATGTCATCCAGATGTGTGTTCAAGGATCTTCACCACCTACGTCCGCCCAATACTCGAGTTTGCCGGTCCTGTTTGGAGCCCTTACCTGGTACGAGATTCCGAGGCTCTTGAGAGAGTGCAGAGGTGGGCTACTCGCATTCCTTATGGTAGGTTCAGGCCATCGTATGCTGAACGTCTGAAGCAGCTTGGCATGCAGTCCTTCGCTGAGCGTCGCTTAAGGGGTGATCTGATTATAACTTATAGGGCTACACATCAGATGCTCTATGGTATGGATACCTTCAACACATTCCTGCTGAACCTGAATCACCTGCGAGGACACCCATACAAACTGCGTAAACAAATCTTCAAAACTACAGCAAGACAGCATTTTTTGCCCAATCGCGTGTTTGCTGTTTGGAATGGTCTTCCGGCTGGTGTTGTAGGAGCCGCATCAGTGAACGCCTTCAAATCTAGATATGACTCATGGTGTGAACAGCGTGTGACTTTGTAGTGCTTGTGTGTCCTTTTATTTCTCAGTTTCTTGCAATCTCTGTGTTTGGCAGAGGTGTGATTTTTGGAATTGTTGAGTGTTATGCGATTTGTTTTTTTTCTTTTCTTACTTGTTCATTTCCTGAGCTGTTACAGGTTATTACCTCAGCTCTAATTGCTATGTAATAATAATAATAATAATAATAATAATAATATTTTATTTTCTACAAAAACCGGTTTACAGGATCAACGTAGGCATAAATTGAAAATCGAACAAATCATTTTTTTCTGTGCAACGAAAACTCTTGCAGCAGTTACCACAAAGTATTATAGGCCAGATGGCTGTGAACAAGGCCATGATATACATCAATGATAAATTGCGAGGCAACAAGTTCATCAACATGAGATGACCAGCTTTGATTTCTACCTTTAGGAATACCGAAAAATTAGGTACATTCAGTTGGTTTTATAGTTTCTTTTAGGACACCTATTTTCAAATCTCCTTTCTCGTAGTTTTTTTAACCGACTTAAAGACACATTGTCTTTTTGATGTTAACCACCAGGTTGTTCACACGTCACCAACTAACGAATGTCCTGACAAGAATTTCGCCCATCTCTTAGAGTTTTGCTGAAACTAACACCGAAGTATCGTCAGCAAACAATATCAGCAGAAGGCACGTAAGATGTTCTGGTAAATCATTGATGAACAATAGAAGCACTTGTGGTTCCAACACAGAGGCCTGAGGAACTTAACGAACATTTTCCAACTCTAATTGACATAGTTCTATCGCTGAGAAAACTACGCACCCAATCAATAAATAAGTATATCTCCAAATCCTTGACTGTAGCTGTTAGCTCTTGGATGTATCTATTAAGTAGAGCGAGTATGGACTGTATTTTTGTAATTGATGTTGCGATAGCAGAAACAATTCACAGGTTTTCCGTCAATGAGAAACTGAATATAAAGCTCTTACCAACTCCAAATGGGCTGTGATGATTTGGGGGGTTCCTTTTCTTTCGTAGGCCTGGAGGGATCCCTCAATGAAGGCACATCAGTGGTCATGCACTTGATATTCTTGAAGCTTATAACTAATTGCTGTCTCTGTCAGTTACTAACACTTGAATTAATTTGCCACACACAACAAATTAACAAATTTAAGCGAAAAATAGCGAAATTGCGAATACTATTTGTATAGCGACGAAAATATGCGGAGAACTCGAAAGTATACACTCTCATTAACAGTTCCAATTAATAATGTTTTTTGCTGTTCAAAAAAACCGCTCGTTCCATGTTGGCGCATATTGCCAATATTTTCAGAGCATTTATAAGTCAGCAACCCACAATACAGAAAAGTGTAATTGTGTGCTGCCGACACAACATCCTCCGCGCGCCAGAAATGGCCAAAACTAATTAAAAACATTGTTTAAGGATAAACAATAAAAATTATGAGAAGGAAAATATTATCTAATTGCTAACAAAAATAAATTTAACATGACTGCAGAAATCACATGCACCATACATATATCCCACTAAGATGGTAAAGGGCATAATTTCACCAAAGGTCTGTCGAATACACCTTTAGCGGTTTTGACTGACGCAACTCGGGGTACATTATCGGTACCTGGGTAGAATGCGATTATTCTCCCTGTAGACCATCGACAAGGAGGGTTATTGTCATCTTTTATGAGAACTAGTGTTCCCACCTCTGGAGGAGCCGTACAGCTCAACCATTTTGACCGTTGTTGAAGGGTATGGAGATATTCTTTGGACCAACGGGTCCAAAAACTTTGGTGCAACTTCTGCAACAACTGCCAGCGACTTAGTCGATTGATTGATAAATCGGCCAAGTCAGGTACAGGCAGACATGATAAGGGTTCCAACGTAAGGAAATGTCCTGGCGTTAAAACCGTTACATCTTCAGGATCAGATGATACTGAAGTTAAGGGTCGCGAATTCAGAATTGCTTCTATTAAACATAGAAGTGTGCTAAATTCCTCGTATGAGAGAAGTTGTTCGCCAAGCACCCGTTTTAGATGTGCTTTGACGGATTTCACACCGGCTTCCCAAAGTCCACCCATGTGGGGAGCACTGGGAGGATTGAAATGCCACTGTATGTGCTCGCGACAGGCAGCATCACGCATAAAATCATTAATTTCGCGATAAGCACCCACAAAATTTGTTCCACAATCACTATATATGTGCTTACAACAACCACGTCGTGAGATGAAGCGTTGTAAGGCCGCCAAAAATATATCAGAGGATAAATCTGATGCGAGTTCCAAGTGCACAGCTTTGGTGCTACAACAAACAAACAAGCATATATATGCTTTTGTAGTTTTTATTCCTCGATGCCTACTCATAGAGACCGAATAAGGGCCAGCGTAATCAACACCTACATGGGAAAACGCTTTTAATTGAGAAACGCGAAAATGGGGAAGATCTGCCATCGGAGGCTGCAACGGACGAGGATTAGACCGACAACATCGCGTACATTTCGAAATGTAAGAAAAAATAGCTCTTTTTGCGGAGATAATCCAAAAGCGCTGAGCCAGTAAAAAGGTCAACGTTCTTCGACCTGCATGTAAATATTTTTCATGATAAAAACGAATAACCAAGGTGGTGAGGGAACTTTTACATGGTAAAAGTATGGGATATTTCGCTTCATAATTTAGTGCGGAATGACGTAGTCTACCCCCAACTCTTAGAATTCCGTCATTATCAACAAACGCATTGAGGCGACGAAGAGTTTTAGAAAAGGCTTTTGATCGAAGTTCTTGAAAGAACTCGACACTTTGAGTGCTCTTCACTAGTGTCAATAACGCGTCATTTAATTCGGACGTCGACAACCAACCGAATCGTCGCTCTGATTTTGGATGGCTCAAATTATGCATGAAACGCAAAACGAAGCTCACTGAGCGAATTAACTTTGACAAGGAGGAAAATTTTTCTGTAAGATTGTAGAATTCGTCCTTTGGGGGTTGCGTAACAATAAAGGACAAAGGTTCGATTGCGACCTCGCCTTCGGAAAAATCAGAAAATTCATGGAATGTCAATTCTTTCCATAAAATATTAGGTCCGCGGAACCACAATTCATTTTTTATAAATTCCGAAGGTAATAGACCTCTGGACCCTGCATCTGCAGGGTTATCTTTTGTGGGGATATAACCCCATTTTGCGTGAGGAATCTTTGATTTTATTGCCGATACTCTATTGGCGACAAAAATTGGCCATCTGTGTGGCTGACCTTGAATCCAACTTAATGCGATTTGGGAATCTGACCAAGCAAACATTCCGCTGAATGCAATCTGACCTTGTAAGGTTTCCATGACATACAGCAAAAGGTTGGCTAGAAGGGCAGCGGCACATAGCTCCAGACGAGGGATGGTAATTTTCTTCAAGGGTGCAATTTTCGTTTTAGAGCACAAAAACTGACAACATATACGGTCTTCATATATTACACGTACATATATAACTGCACAATACCCCTTTTCCGAAGCATCGCAAAAGCCATGCAGTTCATATTTTGCATCAAAACTTTCTTCAAACAATTTTCTAGCAATTTTGAATTCTGATAATTGCGCAATTTCTGCTTTATATCTATCCCATAAGCGAAATATGTCAGCAGGAGGTTCATCGTCCCAACCTATCCCAACTGCCCAAATACGCTGAATTAAAAGTTTAAGCAAAAATGTGACTGGCCCCAAGAACCCGATAGGATCATAAATTCTAGCTAACTCTGACAATAAATGACGTTTGGTACATCGTCGATTAATGATACGAACCGAAAAGCGAAAAGAATCCGTTGACGGATGCCATTGCATTCCTAAAATTCTCAAGGAAGCGTCTTCTTCATCAGAGTCAAAAGACTTTTCATTTAATGAAAGATGCGATGTTGGCAGATCATCTAAGATATGGAAGTTATTCGATGAAAATTTTCTCAATTCAAATCCACCCAACATTAACAAACTAATCAATTGCGATTTCAATTTGCGTACTTCTTCTATCGTCTTGCAACCACTGACAACGTCGTCAATATAGGTGTCTTGTTCAAGAGCTTGAACAGCAAGGGGAAAGTTTTTTCCCTCATCTAAAATAAATTGTTTCATCGTGCGAAGTGCAAGGAAAGGAGCGCTTGATACACCATAAGTCACCGTTTTTAATCGAAAATCTTTAATGTTTTCGTCAGGCGAAAACCTCCAAACAATGCGTTGGTAATCCTGATGTTCAGGGTTTACCCATATCATCCGGTACATTTGTTTTACATCAGCACTTATCACATATTCGTGTACCCTGAAGCGAAGAAGAATCGACAAAATATCCTTCTGGAGTTTCCTACCTGTTAATAGCGTATCGTTTAATGATAACTGGGATGAACACTTACTAGAGGCGTTAAACACAACTCTAATTTTTGAACTATTTCCTTCGCCTTTAACAACACCGTGATGCGGTAAATAGTAAGAATGTGGTGGAATACTATCGTTTTCAATTGGTGTCATATGACCTGCACTTAAATATTCCTGCATAAAATCCCGGTAGAGGCTATAAATTTGGGGTTGTTTTAATAAACGAGACTCGAGATTTTTGAAACGAGATACAGCAATGTCTCGACTTCCAGAAAATGTTGGCAAGCCATCACGAAAAGGCAACGAAACCATATACCGTCCGTTATCATCGCGTTTCTGGCTCATCCTGTATATAGTCTCACACAAATCGTCATCTTGACACAAACTCTCAGGGAGGGACGGCAACCCCTCGAGCTCCCAAAGCCTTTGAAGATCCTGATTCAATTTCTGGTCAGGACTAGAAACAAAAAAAGAAAAGGTCGAAGCGTTTGATTGCGAGGCAATCTGTCCCATGACAATATATCCCAATTTCGTATTTATTGCGTCAAGACCCGAAGACTCCCCATGAATGACTTCTCCAAGAACGATCTTCGAGAATATATCAGCGCCTAATAACAGGTCAATGTTACCTGGCTCGTGAAAATGCGGATCAGCTAACTTCAAATGGCGTAAGTGACTAAAAGCTGTCGAAAGGATTCTATTTCGAGGCAATTCATCGCTAATTTTGTTCAAAATACAAGCTTCAGTGATGAAAACTGGCTCATACTGACCAACAGGTCGCATAGAAAGAGTTATACAACCATCGTTCGAACTTGTTTCTAAAGAATTTAATGTTTGAATTTTAACACCTATACGGTTCTTTGGTAGACCCAATAAAGTAGAAGCCCGTTTCGAAATGAACGACATCATTGAACCACTGTCAATCAAAGCACGCATTATGTGAAAATTTCCGTGTCTATCACACACTTCAATCAAAGCTGTAGCTAGTAGAATAGTCGTAGTACGTTTGACAACACCAGTAGCTGAAATGACCGAACTAGGCTGATTATCATCAGTGTTCAAAGAAGATTCTGACACAACATTACTCGATGAACAATTATCTGACCCCAGGTGTAAAAGTGTATGATGTCTCAGTTTACACTCCCGACAAGTATGAAGGGATTTACAATTGCGTAAATTATGGACAGCGCTCAAACAATTGAAGCACAGTCGTGTATTCTTACAAAAAGTATGTCGCTCTTTTGGCGATTTCTTCAAAAATTTCGGACATGCGAAAAGCTGGTGCGATTCCTTACATAAGCAACATGTTATTACTCCGTCTTTACCAACATTTGAAAAAAGAGAATTAACCCTTTTATTATAAGATGAAGGTTTCTGAGGGGTCAATGACCTATTGTGATTATCTGAAGTGGTTGCTGATTTCAAGGATTCTATAGCACAACAATATTTTTTCAAAAAATTTACTACGGATGAATATGTGGGAATGGCAGTCGAGCCATGTTCAAGTTCAAATCTAGTTATCAAAGAATTATCCATTCGTTTGAATAACATTTGAACCAGAATAAAATCCCATTCTTCTACAGGAAATTGCATGTGTTTCAATGCAGCTAAATGTTCACTAAATGTATCTAGTAACAAGCGCAATGCATTCGCGTTATTTGAATTAACTTTACCTAAATTTTCCAAAGCGTCCCAATGAGCTTGGGCTCTCAAGCGTTTATTTGAGTAACGTTGCACCAAAGAATCATAAGCTATGGCGTAATTATCTCGCACCATTGGTAAGGTACGTACCAAAGAGAGAGGTTGACCTTCGAGAGATGATACAAGATAATTAAATTTCTCAATTTCTGACAAATTTTGGTTATGATGAACAAGAGCATCAAATAAATCTAAAAAGGTAGGAAATTTGGTAAAATCTCCATTGAACTTTCCAATTTTTATTTCAGGCAATTTTATATTAGGCGAATGAGGAAATAAGCTTGACCTTCTGGAACTCGAAGTAAAACCTCCCTCTTCCGTTTCAAAAAGATCAGAAAAAATAGTTTTCACAACAAAAAAATCGTCTTGAAACTTGGAGCGTATCGTTTCCTCTGCTGTTATGTCTGACTTATCGTCTGCCAATAACCCCATCACAAGCGTTTGATGTTGCTTATTAAATTCTTCCCTAAGATCATCGATTTCAGCGAAACGAGTTTTGAAAAGCTTATGTTTACTTGTGTCTGCTTTAGCAGTAGAAGCCAAAGTCATCAGTGCTTCCATTTCGGAAACACAGATGCTCCGAGCGAATTTAGCCTTTTTCAAACGCGAATCAGTCATTTTCAGATTAATGATATTCACAAAACAGAGAAGTCACGAAAAGGCGAATTTCACTAAATGGGATGTGAAGTTACAATATAAGAATGCGAAAATTAATGCGTAGTCACCGGTAGTATATTCACTTCGAATATACAACAAATGAATCGATAAGCGATGCGAATACAAACTATATTTCCAGTAAACTGAAGATATTTGAAGTTCAGTTAACCTAACCACCAATATAAACAAACAAAATGGATGCGAATGAAGTCACCTGGTTGACAACTCCGAATGCGTACACGGCGATAATTAGAAATAAGCGTCGTACCTGCGTACTGAACAATTTTGTGGACTTGGCGAAATGCGTAGTAAGAAATTTGAGGTGCGTCAAGTTGGTGACACACCCCTCGAATTTTGGTATCAAATTGTTTTGAGAATTTTGTGCCCATTTTGTGCCAATTTGTGCCGTATGTTATGAATTTTGTGCCCGTTCCGTTCTCGAGATATTTCAAGTTTTTCAAGTGTGTCACCAACTTGACGCTGTGACACACTTGTGGAAATATGAAAATTTTTTTCTTTCGATAAATTGTGCCCATTCTGTGCCAATTTGTGCCGTATATTATGAATTTTGTGCCCGTTCCGTTTTCGAGATATTACAAGTTTTTCAAGTGTGTCACCAACTTGACGTGACACACTTGTGGAAATTCGAAAATTGTCTTCTTTCGATAAATTGTGCCCATTTTGTGCCAATTTGTGCAGTATGTTACGAATTTTGTGCTCGTTCAGTTCTCGAGATATTTTGAGTTTTGTTTGTGGGGAGCGTCAAGTCGGTGACACACTCGAATTTTGGTATCAAATTGTTTGGGGGAATTTTGTGCCCATTTTGTTCTAACCAAGTACACGTTGTGTTATTCCTGTGAGATGAATAGATGTAGCAGAATTCAAAGACGAGCGTTAATTCCATGTCATAATATTTTGTGAACATTTTAAAGTATGAGTTGTTGAACTGGCAGACAACCAAATTTCAATGATTCGACGACCTTTTCACTTAGAATAATCAACTCAATATAATAATTGAGTTGATGAATTAATATATAAGTACAGGCTTATCGAATATGTTGACACATCCTCAGTTATAATTATATATTAGTAATATTCTACTTCAATCCATAACGAGCTATATAACGATTCAATAAAACAGATACGCGATAGTTTCGTTTCGTTTCATCGGCAAACTGCATATTCGGGTTAATAATACATATTGTAATGAAGTTCAATTTTATAGCTGAGAAATTGATCTTCATTTTAAAATAATTTATCCGAGTTTTCATTTTTAAATTCGTGAATTTTTATTCCGTTCAGAATTAATTCAAAACAATCGAAAAACCGAACATTCTGCGATTGATTTTGTTTTTCATAGTAGGACCGTCCGTAAGAATAACGCCGATCGCCGATAACGCCGTTTTTTGCATATACGTACGATAAGCCAGTTTTAAGATGTTTTTACCGAGGTACTCTCCTGCAAATTTTAACGTTTCTGCGCCTACCTTTTCCACCACCCTCCGGAAGATTATAAAAGGCGGGGTTTTCCTCCATCGTGAATGAGTTCCGAAATATTTTCTGCTTGAGACGTATACCTTTTTAAATTAGTTCCAAAATTATTTTCTGTTTTCAGACGCATACGTTAATAAATTAGTTCCGAATTATTTTCTGCGCTAAACGTTTTCTAGATTTTTCTAAGCTTCCGAATTTTATAATTTTTATTTTGCTTCAAAGTGAGTGCTAGTGCAACTGAATTGTAAGTACCGAGCCGATTTACTACAGTCCTATTTTTAATCCTCGTTGAGTCTACCTAAAATAGCTGTTCCGTCAGATTCCGTAACATACCTGTCCTAGTTTGTCCAGGTGCCCGTAGTTAGTCTGTCTTTCATGGTGAACTCATGGTCAGACCGAAGGGCTCAAGTGAACCACTACTATAGTACGTTCAACCGAATAAAATTCCTGCTCTGTCCCGATCCTTAGTGCCTGTAGTTAGTCTGTCCCTCATGGCGTGTACACCCATGGTCAGACGAAAGGCATAACCGAACCAATGCTGTAGCAAGTTCGACATATCCTGTTCAACCCTCTAATTTCACCTGGCCAAACCCAACCTGTTTATACGAGAAACAAGCAAAGTGGTAGACAACGTGGTGAATTCTAGGACTGAAAGAATATCGGACAAGTATAACCGTTGTGCACTCTTATACTGACCCCTTTTATTCCTGTTTTCCTGATATTATCATATATTTGAATTCACCGTTTAAATTAACTTACTTTCTATTCTGGCTGACTCGTACCGGGAAAATATTTGTTTCTTATGAAAGTGCTCGCAGTCAGACAAAACTGACCAATCTTATATTTTGTATTTATTTCATATAGCGTCTTATTTCACTGTATTTTTGTATAACTATTTTTCGCTATTTGAATAAACTGTGTAAATTTGCTCTATTTCTGATTTTCTCTGTTATCGCTAATATCTTAGATAACGACGAACTCTGTCTCTGACTAGCAGCTGCCCTGGTAGGTTTGCTATTCTCCCTTATTAGAAAAAAGAATAGCTGGCGCTCGAGGTAAGTTTCGCCGAGAAAACCACGTTACAATATTCCGATAGGGTTTAGTGAAAAATTGGTTGAAGTGACTTGAAAAACTTATCTCCGGGCAATTACCAAACAATAAAATGCTAGAATCATTGCGTTGAAGCATTAATACCGAATGATTTTTAAGTAAAGTTAAAATTAAAATTGTCAGTATAATAGCCATAATAAGATGAAGATTTGTATTGGATTCAAAAATCCAAATTATCAGTAATGATTATTTCATGATGATAAGTATGCAGCTGACAAAGTAGAGTTTATAAGATTAATGTTTTCCTAGTAATAATAATTTTTTTTCTGGTGTGCCTCATCATTTTATTTTGTCACAAGCCGCCACTCCAAAACATATGCTGTACCAATTCCTTACTCGATTCTCGTTCATCGTGGTTGATTTGCTTGTCTTCTCTCTAATTCGTGCATTTTTCTGCTTCATGGTGCAAAAATGAAGGAGCGAATAATTCATAATTCAGGACGATAGAACTTACCTACTGCTGAAATGAAGGGAATAAAACAACATATTAACTAGAATCCTTGGATGAAAAAAATTAAACTTATATTTTTGTTTACGAAATAAACATACGGTGTACCGATATAAAATATCAATAAAATAAACAACTCATTCTCAACATAATCATTCTTCAATACCTCTTTGGTCCCCTCGAAATTTGATTTTGATGACAGTTGCGGTAAGCGTTCGTCCAAAATACCAATTGTTGATGGTAAAGAATTTTTTAATGCTATGAAACGTTCAATCATATGGAAGGTCGAATTCCACCTTGTTGAGATATCTTTGATCAACTTCTATGGAATTTACACATCAGAATGTGTTTGAAATTTCATCAATTTTGAATTGGACAGACTGTCACGACTGAAGTGGAAAAAGATTGTTTTTATTTTGTTGTTGATGGGTTGAACCAAACACAGAGCGTCTTGAAGTAAGTTTCAGGAAATGGGCAAAGCAACCGAAAAATTTACAACAACACTCGTCGCCTTTTCTATATTAGCGGCATTATCCTCAAGTTGGTGACAATCATGAAAAAAAAATGAAATATCTCAAAAAAGGAAAAATTTTCAAAACAATTTGATACCAAAATTCGACAGGTGTGCCACCAACTTGACGCTCCTCACAACTAAAACACTTAATATCTCGAAAACTGAACAGGAACAAGATTCGTAACATACGGGACAATTTTGAATTATTTATCCAAGGAAGAATATTTCTAGCTTTCCTCATATGAGTCTCATTGTGAGGTTGGTGACTCACAGGAAAAACTCGAAATATCTCGAAAAAGGAACGGGCACAAAATTCTTAGTATACTGCACAAATTGGCACAATATGGACGCCAAATTCCCAAATCAATTTGATACCAAAATTCGAGGGGTGTGTCACCAACTTCACGCCCCCACAAACAAAACCAAAAATATCTCGAGAACTGAACAAGCACAAAATTCGTTACATACGGCACAAATTGGCACAAAATGGGCACGATTTATCGAGAGAAGAAAATTTTCAAATTTCCACAAGTGTGTCACAGTGTCAAGTTGGTGACACACTTGAAAAACTTGTAACATCTCGAAAACGGAACGGGCACAAAATTCATAATATACGGCACAAATTGGCACAGAATGGGCACAATTTATCGAAAGAAAAAAATTTTCATATTTCCACAAGTGTGTCACAGCGTCAAGTTGGTGACACACTTGAAAAACTTGAAATATCTCGAGAACGCAACGGGCACAAAATTCATAACATACGGCACAAATTGGCACAAAATGGGCACAAAATTCTCCAAACAATTTGATACCAAAATTCGAGGGGTGTGTCACCAACTTGACGCACCTAGAAATTTGATGAACTTACAAAAAAAAAACTACAAAATGGAGACTTATTAGCTCTATTGCGTAGAATAATATTTCTCTCAGAAACAGAATCGATTCAATTCAAAAAATTGATTGTTTCCTTGAGAAATAAATCGAAAAAATCAAGCAACAACCCTCCGGCCGCGAAAAAAATCCCGATGAATATGACGCAAGATATATGAACGGTAACAAGTGAAATCTGCAGTTTTCACCAAAAAATCGCTAAAAAGAGGCGAAAAGGACCAAAAAATGTTAGCTCTTGGATGTATCTATTAAGTAGAGCGAGTATGGACTGTATTTTTGTAATTGATGTTGCGATAGCAGAAACAATTCACAGGTTTTCCGTCAATGAGAAACTGAATATAAAGCTCTTACCAACTCCAAATGGGCTGTGATGATTTGGGGGGTTCCTTTTCTTTCGTAGGCCTGGAGGGATCCCTCAATGAAGGCACATCAGTGGTCATGCACTTGATATTCTTGAAGCTTATAACTAATTGCTGTCTCTGTCAGTTACTAACACTTGAATTAATTTGCCACACACAACAAATTAACAAATTTAAGCGAAAAATAGCGAAATTGCTAATACTATTTGTATAGCGACGAAAATATGCGGAGAACTCGAAAGTATACACTCTCATTAACAGTTCCAATTAATAATAATGTTTTTTGCTGTTCAAAAAAACCGCTCGTTCCATGTTGGCGCATATTGCCAATATTTTCAGAGCATTTATAAGTCAGCAACCCACAATACAGAAAAGTGTAATTGTGTGCTGCCGACACAACAGTAGCATTCATCGATAATAAGATTTATGGAAAGAGTATCGAAGGCACAAGAAAGGTAGAAAAATATTCCAGCCACATGTATCTAGACCCTCATCCAAACATCTGTAAACGGTTGCTACAAAACTGACCGCTTCTAAAACCATGTTGAGATGGCTTAAGTATATTGAATTTCCTGAGATATTCTGATATTTTGGGAGTACAATGGCCTTTTACAATTTAAAAATTTTCGGGAACCTACCGAGGATATAGACATATTGAAGGGGTGCCATTTTTTTTAATTCTTACTGCCACTACCGCCAACACTTTTCTAATTTTTAAAATTTTTGATAACTGCTTCAATTTCTAATTCTGAAACAAGATAGAAAAAGAAATTGCTATTAAACGATGGTCTTACTGAGCAAGATAATACCCATCAATAGCAATATTGCGGTGTTTTTCTGATTTCACCATCTATTGTACGATTTAAAATATTCTATACTGCTTTATTTTCTGTCCGCATTTACTGTAGCTGAACAATGAAACCTGCGTTCTGTGGATTTTACTGGAAAATTATGGTGATATTTAGCCATTTTACAGTTTTCACAAGTAGATGGGAAGCCAAAGTTCAAGTGAAGTAAATGTAGGCTAATAAGGTTTCGTTTGCTCTCAACGATTTCAGCAGTGATCCATGTTTTCCTATTAGGTACAGAATTAAACTCTCTCAAAGGGCAACATAACTCTTGACAGTGTTGAAAAATTGTCAAGGTTATCGGGCTCAAATCTATTACTGTATGAACTGGAGGTGTTTTTTACTTTGAAGTTGATCGAAATTCAATTTGAGCCTTAAAGCGTGTTCACTAATATGAGGCTTAAAAACAATAGCCTCATAGTCGTCTATAGCGGCATTTGTAATTATGTAATCCACTTGTAAATGAAAGTACTATTGTTGATGTTATTGTTATAGTTTTAGTTTGAAGAGGGGTTAAAGTTCACTGTGACCTCAAGGTCTATTGTGCCCCCTTACAGAGCTGTTCTGACCACACCCTTTACAGCTTGCCTTCCAGTTCCAAAGATATAGAAATGGATGAAATCCAATATCTGGGAAGGCTTCAACGAGGATAGTTCCTCCCTCCTACAAGTTTTTCGACCAAGGTGTTCTTTCCTTAGGCTCGTATTGGCAAAGCATTCCGCGACTAGGTTAATGTGGATTTCTTCCTCCTTCCCACAGAACCTACACTTGGCGGTGTCTGATAATCCCATCCTCAACAGGTGCTTTCTGAGGCTACAGTGTCCTGAAAAAAGCCAGTGAGGAGGTGTAATTGTTTCTTACCAAGATCCAGATATCTTTTAGATCTTGCTGTTTCAAAGGTTCGTAGGAACTGTAAAGCCTGAACAACCTGTATATTAATTCCAAATTAAAGAGAACAATATTGTTTATTCATTCAGGCTTGGTATTAGTCAATACGCCAAGCTTGCAATATATTTTGTAGGACACCAATCCTAGTTCAATGAATTCTGAATAGGAGAGAATCAATCGAATAAAGACAACCAAATGATCAAGTAGTTATTTATTCATTACATGGCGATCCTGCCCAAAAATTTTTGGAAAGTTAACAACTACGTGGTACGTACCTATATTGCGATTCAAAAAAGTTGAAAAGTTGCCGACTACATGAATGGTGATCGTAAAAATTTTTTAAATTAAAAATGGGATCTTCCCACTCGAAGGACACGAAACAAGACGGAAAATGGTGCAGTAAATTCAAATTTCATTGTGCAGGAGAGCGAATACAACATCACGAAAGATGTTAAGATTGTAACGTTCCTTATAATGGCAATACTGGTGATGGATATGGTTTTCAAACTGTATAAGGCTCACAAGAAAAATATGGAGAGACGCATTAGAAGGAACCTCAACGTATCCCTGGGTTCTGTTGCACAAGTATAGACAAGAGTGCTACATGACTACATGGTGTGAGTGAACTATTCAGGAACAACAATTAGGTTTTGTACTCAACATTCACTATACCTTGTTAAAGAAATTAATTGCTGACTCTTATTTTACCTATGTTGAATATCCAATTAACAGTTCTATGTTTAAGGTCCGAGGATGGAAAAACCATCATAGATATTACAATTATTGTGTATTGGTTTTAGTATAATATAGTAAGTAATATGCCCACCGATGTCACAGGCTCATGAACACTAAAAACAAAGAGCTGAATTTAAAGTTAGATCAGGTAACAGTTTCATTGAAAAATACTACCAAAAGAGTTAAATGATGGTAGCAGGAATTTGGACAAGTTTTCTTTATTTATTCTCTATCCTATTAATAAAGAATAAATAAAGAAAACTTGTCCAAATTCCTGCTACCATCATTTAACTATTTACATCATGGACGCTACCAATAACCAAAACTACCAAAAGAATTTTGAAGAAAGAAGTCCCTAAAACAGAAGCAACAAGGGCAGATATTAGAGATAACCTGGTAAGTTCATTCAATGACTTGACTCAGACTTTGAGAGACACTTGGGATACTTTAGATAACGTCGATAAACAAATTTGCAAAACTTCTTTCCTTAATAGTAGAGATAAAGTAGTACGCTCATTTCAAGTACTGGGAGTCAAGATTAAAGTTCCAACTTCATGCCTAGAAAAGATTGATCCACTAGTTTTAGACGAGGACTCAGAAGTAAAGAACTCATTTGAAATTATGGCCACTGCAGAAAGTGAATTTTTCAATTTGGCAAGTAAATTACTTCCTAATCAATTCGACGGCAAAATTGAAAATTTACGTTCATTTCTGGATGCATTAGAGCTCTTAAAAAGCATCTGTACCAACGGTCAAGGTAACGCAGTTGCATTTATCAAAACACGGTTAACAGGGAAAGCTCGCGATCTGATCACCAAGGAAAATAACATTGATGATATAATTTCAAAATTGAGGAACGGAATAAAAGGGGAAAGCTCTCGTTTATTATCAGCCAGACTTTCGAGCTGTAGACAAAATCACAAAGACCCTGCTAGTTTTGCATCCGAAATAGAAGTTTTATCGGAAAAACTACAAAAGGCGTATATAAGCGAGGGAGTACCCAGAGAAGTTGCAGAAAATTACTCTGTGGAAGCCACGGTACGCTCACTCATGCAAAATTCTAATAACGAACGAGCAAAATTAGTCGTTGAAGCTGGTTCATTTAGGTCGGTACAAGAAGTTTTATCGAAATTTGTGAGTGCTTCGAACAATCAACCCCAAAACAATGTACTTTATTTCGGGCAATATAGGCGTCCTAGGCGAGGTTTTTCAAATCGGCATGATATTGGAAACAGGTATAATCAGAATTACCGTCAAAATAATAACAATCCCTCAGAACAAAATACCCGTAATCAAAATCGTCGTGGACGCTCGAGAGGTTACAGACGATATGGAAATGCTACTAGACAGGTAAGGTATCTCGAAAATATCGACGATAATAATTCGGAAAACCAATCGGTCCCCCAACGGGTCCGATTGGGGGAAAATTGGAATGATCCATTCCTGGGAGATTCTGCCAGAGTTTCTATTTTTTGGCTTTCTCTCTCTTATAGGTACCGGGGTTTTCACTATAATTTGACACCCCCTTTAACTTTGTTACTGAAGGAGATACAAAAAAATGTTTGGTATAAAAGTTTCACGAAATCAACTGAGGTTTTTTTATATGAATCCAGAATTTGAAATATATACAGGGTGACCAACATATTGATGGCAACTTCATTTTTTCGAATGAAACACTGTGTATATTTTTCCATATTTGGTTAGCTCTTTTTCCCCTGATTTCGAATATATAACATATGTTGGTCTATCTTTCTTATTCTATGCACCACAGAGTTTCAAATTTCAATAACCATCTGGCATAGCGTTTTGGAAGTTCGTGAATATTTAAGTGGCCAATTTGATCTTTGGATTGCTAATGGCGCGCCCTTTTTATGGCCACCAAATAGTCCCGATTTAACACCGTTGGACACGTTTTTATAGCCGTTCCTGAAGGAAAAAATTTACTTCAGCAATAATGACACTCAATGAAAGCGGAGAATAATATTAATGATATAAAATCAACCAACATTAAACCCACAATTCGGAACTAATCCCGTCAACGCACAAAGAATAATGATAATATTGTATTGATTAGAAACAAATTTTGAAGCTTTAATTTCTGACTTGAATCAGAGCCATAGTAATGCTATCGAAAATAGTCTAAGCAATTTGAGACAACTGTATGAACTATGTGTATTGAATGAAGGTGGTCATTTTGAGCAATTTCTTTAGTTGATGTTATTCTTACCATACTACCATAGTTCATCATTTTTCATTGGTTAAGTAATTGTTAATTATTCATTCTAAAATAATACTTTTAAGTAGATTGTTTGGATTTAAAGAATAGGTATTTCACATCTTTTTTTATTCGGTGTCATCATTTCAAAACTATGAAACTCTGAAAATTGAAGAGACACATCCACATACGCCTTTATATTCGAGATCAGGAGGAAATAGCCTATCAAAAAAAGGAAGAATATACAGGACAGGGTGTCCCATTTGAAAAAATATAGTTACATTCATTGTTGTTCACCCTGTATATATTCCATTGACGTTATTATAACTCCAAAAATGAGCATTTTCAGTAAACGCACTCTGTCACTTGTAAAATGATTACAGATCTTGGCAGTTGGTTCTTAAAATTCGAAACTCTGTGGTTCTCAGAATAAAAGAGATAGACCAACATATGTTACATATTCGAAATCAGGGGAAAAAGAGCTAGCCAAACATAAAAAAATATACAGGGTGTTCTATTTCAAAAATGAAGTGGCCATCAACATTTTGGCCACCCTGTATATATTTCAGTTTCTGGACTAATATCAAAAAACCTTCATTGATTTCGTGAAACTTTCATACGAAACATTTTTTTGTATCTCCTTTAGTAACAAAGTTGAAGGGGGGGTCAAATTATAGTGAAAAACCCGGTACATTAACCTATACCACAAAAGGGTTATGGGCCAATGAGTGATATTCATCCGCCTTCTTTGGTAAGTATATTGGCAAACACCATACAATACCGTTGATGTTGGTGAACACTCTAGTTGCTTCAGAATGTGTAACTTCAAAAAAAAAAACCAACAATTCGATAGGTAAGTAATTTAGACTTATAACAGTTAATATCAAGGCAATTAATGTTCAAGTCTCTACATAAGAGCACATAATCAACACGGACAGCACAAGCCTGAAGGACACAAGAAAGTTTCTCGAAAAATGTTTCCATGTTTCCAGAGTAATTCCTATAATAATGATATTTAATATAATAGCTAGGTCAAAAAACAAAAAGAAAAAACCACTTCACTCTGAATAACCCAGTCTAATCTCCCTTAACAAACAATACATATGTAAATAAAACAATACTGTAAAAAAACAATTAGTATTACATCAAACATGGGATTTTATGAGTTCATTACAACTAACTATGGACAAAATACAACAGATATTCTGAAGAAATGGAGCAAACTCAACCTTAAAATAGGAACATCAAGGAATAGATTGAAGTTTTTACTTGAGTGCAAAAGAAGAGGACTTTGTCCAAACCATATAGCGTACAATCAAAAAAACATTCTGAACATCCTAGAAGGAAACAACAATCACTACATAGGAAACATGTTAAAACTAAGTGACCACATTACTGCGAAAATACTGAGGATAGAGATCTCACAAACAAACAGAACATTAAATAACATGGTAAGAGAGCTTAAGAGAATAAAACAAAAGGTAAAAGACATGATACCTGAACACACAATGAATGAATACCAAAGACGACAAAAAATCAATTACAACAAGGAGTTATATAAAACAAAGGCAAGAAACCTGAAAAAGATCCAAAATCTAGAGAGAAAAAACAGTTAAACAAGCTTATTACACAAGAAAACTGGCTGGTTAATCTTACAGAGACAACAATTCCAGATCAAATTAAACAGATATTATCACTAGGACCAAATTTCACTCTACCAGTAAACACTAGTGAACTAAAAATAGATGAATTGCTATCTGATGTTGAATATATAATAACTAACATAGAAAATCAAAAACAAGACACATACAGGGCAAAAATCACCAGTGTTTTAACAAATTATGTCCATCTAAACAGGGATAAAAAATATCCACTAAATAAATATTTTAACGATACCTATCACTACCTAAAAAATAATAGAAACCTTTTAGTAACACAAAGTGATAAAGGGGGAGCCACAGTAATAATGGAAAGAGAGGAATACCACACCAAAATGATGGAAATATTAGGTAATAGAGAACAATTTGAAGAAATAAAAAAGGATCCAACAAGCACAATACAAACAAAAGCAAATAAATTTTTCAAAGATCTTAAAACAAAAAATATCATAACTGCAGAAGAAGAAAAAAGATATGAGGTTTTTAATGGAACATGCCCTAGAATTTATGGAAAACCGAAAATACACAAAGACAATATACCTCTCAGACCAACATATCAGGAACAAATTCACCCACTACAAAATTGGCAGAATATCTGGCCACGATACTAAAAGAATCATACGAGAAGAATAATGAATACTATATAGCTGACAGTTTTGAGTTTGCAGAATTCACAAAAAACCTATCAATAAAAAGAGATGAAGTACTACTCTCACTAGATGTAGAGAACTTGTTTGGAAACATAACATTCAATTTAGTTAAACAGGCCATAGAACATAAATGGGAAAAAATAAGCATACATACAGGTCTGAACAAACAAGACTTTTTAAATTTGATCAAGTTCGTTATGGAAAATAACGTATGTATGTACCAAGGTAAATATTACAGACAAATTGAAGGAAGTGCAATGGGATCAAAACTTAGCCCCATATTAGCACAATATTGTATGGATTACGTACTAGAGAAAAAATTACCAAAACTCAGCTACAAACCTTCTTTTGTTAAGAAATTCATGGGTGATATTATCATGGCAACACTTGAAATGAAAATAGAAGAACTAATTGCAATATTCAATGATGGAGAAATAGATGTAAACTTAAAAATCACAGTGGAAAGAGAAAACGAAAAAAAATGGGTGCCCTTTCTAGACACAAAGACCATAAGGGACAACAATCAAAAGATAATACTAGACTGTTACAAAAAACCAACAGCAACAAACAGGACAATCCACTACATGTCCAACCACGACATCCAAATCAAGGTAAACACAATAAATAACATGAAAAATAGAATAAAAAAAATAAGCCATGAAACATTCAGGGAAAAAAATTTGAAAACATTGAAGCGAACACTAGAACAAAATGGATACCCAAGAAAATTCATAAATAGGGTGATGAATATAGAAACCAACATAAGGGAAGAGAGAGAACAACAAGATCAAAATGAAAGACAGGTATTTTGTTCAATACCAAGCTTAGGAAATCTAACAAAAAAGATCATAAGAGAATTCAGAAGTGAAAACAAAAAAATATCAAAAAAATACACACACAAGACAAATAAACTATTTTCGAAAACAAAGGATAAAATAGGGATTCGGGAAAGATCCAACGTTGTATATAAAATACCATGCGCGGAATGTGAGGAAGTATACACAGGACAAACATCACAATTAATGAAAAATAGAATAAAAGGACACGAAAGTGACATCAAAAATCATCCAGAAAGATGCGCATTAGCAAAACATAGTACAGAAAAAGACCATAAAATTAACTTTGAAGAAACATCTATAGTAAAAACAGAAAACAATCTGAAAAAACGTTTATTCCTCGAAATGTATTACATAAACAATGAAGAAGTTCCGATGAACAAAAAAACAGATACAAACTCATTAAACAATATCTACTCATATTTGATGACACAAGAATGGAGGAGTAGGAGAGAAACCTATATGGGACCTGTGGACGAGTAAAGAAAGAAAAAGATAAGACCGATGACCAAAATAAGAAAAAGAGTCTGACAGATGAGACAACACAGCTGAGATGACGGATGAGAAATATGAAGGTTATATGTTCTGTGAATGTGACGTAAACGTTAGATTTTATTTATTTAAAACATTTGTAAAAATTTTTGATTTAAATTAAGTATGAAAGAACAGCTAATTACACTCAGGAAAAAAAATTATATACAGCTGAAAAACACCAATGAAAAAGAGTATATAACCTGGATTGTGTAAGTTTAAAATATTTTAATGTGAATTTTAATGTGTAAACATACAATTTGTTGTTATTTTGTAGTAGACCCTGAAAAAGAATAAAATATTATTCGAAAGCTAGGTCAAAAAACAAGAAGAGAAAACCACTTCACTCTAAATAACCCAGTCTAATCACCCTTAACAAACAATACTTATATTATAATAAAATATATATTTTTTCACTGAGAGTACACACTCAAAATTATTCACGAGCTCATTCAAAAGTCAGGAGATGAATAAATATAAATAGCTTTTTAGGGGGGGTCAACCCCTTACTCATGAACGGTGAAATTCTAAACGCTTGCAGATATCGATTCGAAAGTATTTTATTTATATTCAGCTACCTCGAAAACCTATAAAAACATACCAAATTCAATAAAGTCGGCCATACTTTTCAAATAAATTCAGTTTATAGATTTTGCATTTTTCATTTTTGAGTTGCGTTCGAGAGCGCCTGCTTAATGCAGTTCGCTTCGGATCGATGAATTTTCAACGTCAATCGATTCATTAGACCGAGATTTATAATTATCAGTGATAACCGTTCTTGTACATCCTACAGAATTTACGCAAAATGGTGAAATATATCGATTTAGGGGGGGTCAACCCCTTACTCGTTTTCGTCCAAAATTTCGAAATTTAAGATGATCATTTTATGTGCTTATATTGAAGAGGACTACAGACTGAAAAAAAATATGCAATCCATTTTTTATTCCGCCTGTTCAAACGGAAATTATGGAAGTTTGAAATATCGAGTTTTGGAAAAAATGCCATTTGAACGGTGAAATTCTAAACGCTTGCAGATATCGATTCGAAAATATTTTTTTCTTATTCAGCTACTTCGAAAACCTATAAAAACATACCAAATTAAATCAAGTCTGCCATACTTTTCAAAAAAATTCAGTTTATAGATTTTGCATTTTTCATTTTCGAGTTGCGTTCGAGAGCGCCTGCTTAATGCAGTTCGCTTCGGATCGATGAATTTTCAACGTCAATCGATTCATTAGACAGAGATTCATAATTATCAGTGATAACCGTTCTTGTAGATCCTACAGAATTTTCGCAAAATGGTGAAATATAGCGTTTTAGGAGGAGTCAACCCCTTACTCATGAACAGTGAAATTCTAAACGCTTGCAGATATCGATTCGAAAGTATTTTATTTATATTCAGCTACCTCGAAAACCTATAAAAACATACCAAATTCAATAAAGTCGGCCATACTTTTCAAATAAATTCAGTTTATAGATTTTGCATTTTTCATTTTTGAGTTGCGTTCGAGAGCGCCTGCTTAATGCAGTTCGCTTCGGATCGATGAATTTTCAACGTCAATCGATTCATTAGACCGAGATTTATAATTATCAGTGATAACCGTTCTTGTACATCCTACAGAATTTACGCAAAATGGTGAAATATATCGATTTAGGGGGGGTCAACCCCTTACTCATTTTTCGTCCAAAATTTCAAAATTTAAGATGATCATTTTATGTGCTTATATTGAAGAGGACTACAGACTGAAAAAAAATATGCGATCCATTTTTTATTCCGCCTGTTCAAACGGAAATTATGGAAGTTTGAAATATCGAGTTTTGGAAAAAATGCCATTTAAACGGTGAAATTCTAAACGCTTGCAGATATCGAATCGAAAGTATTTATTTCTTATTCAGCTACCTCGAAAACCTATAAAAACATACCAAATTCAATCAAGTCTGCCATACTTTTCAAATAAATTCAGTTTATAGATTTTGCATTTTTCATTTTCGGGTTGCCTTCGAGAGCGCCTGCGTAATGCAGTTCGCTTCGGATCGATGAATTTTCAACGTCAATCGATCCATTAGACCGAGATTCATAATATTCAGTGATAACCGTTCTTGTAGATCCTACAGAATTTTCGCAAAATGGTGAAATATAGCGTTTTAGGGGGGGGTCAACCCCTTACTCATTTTTCGTCCAAAATTTCAAAATTTAAGATGATCATTTTATGTGCTTATATTAAAGAGGACTACAGACTGAAAAAGAATATGCAATCCATTTTTTATTCCGCCTGTTCAAACGGAAATTATGGAAGTTTGAAATATCGAGTTTTGGAAAAAATGCCATTTGAACGATGAAATTCTGAACGCTTGCAGATATCGATTCGAAAGTATTTTATTTATATTCACCTACCTCGAGAACCTATAAAAACATACCAAATTCAATAAAGTCGGCCATACTTTTCAAATAAATTCAGTTTATCGATTTTGCATTTTTCATTTTTGAGTTGCGTTCGAGAGCGCCTGCTTAATGCAGTTCGCTTCGGATCGATGAATTTTCAACGTCAATCGATTCATTAGACCGAGATTCATAATTATCAGTGATAACCGTTCTTGTAGATCCTACAGAATTTTCGCAAAATGTGTGAAATATATCGTTTTAGGGGGGGTCAACCCCTTACTCATTTTTCGTCCAAAATTTCAAAATTTAAGATAATCATTTTATGTGCTTATATTGAAGAGGACTACAGACTGAAAAAGAATATGCAATCCATTTTTTATTCCGCCTGTTCAAACGGAAATTATGGAAGTTTGAAATATCGAGTTTTGGAAAATATGCCATTTGAACGGTGAAATTCTAAACGCTTGCAGATATCGATTCGAAAGTATTTTATTTATATTCAGCTACCTCGAAAACCTATAAAAACATACCAAATTCAATAAAGTCTGCCATACTTTCCAAATAAATTCAGTTTATAGATTTTGCATTTTTCATTTTGGAGTTGCGTTCGAGAGCGCCTGCTTAATGCAGTTCGCTTCGGATCGATGAATTTTCAACGTCAATCGATTCATTAGACCGAGATTCATAATTATCAGTGATAACCGTTCTTGTAGATCCTACAGAATTTTCGCAAAATGGTGAAATATATCGTTTTAGGGGGGGTCAACCCCTTACTCATTTTTCGTCCAAAATTTCAAAATTTAAGATGATCATTTTATGTGCTTATATTGAAGAGGACTACAGACTGAAAAAGAATATGCAATCCATTTTTTATTCCGCCTGTTCAAACGGAAATTATGGAAGTTTGAAATATCGAGTTTTGGAAAAAATGCCATTTGAACGGTGAAATTCTAAACGCTTGCAGATATCGATTCGAAAGTATTTTATTTATATTCAGCTACCTCGAAAACTTATAAAACATTACCAAATTCAATAAAGTCTGCCATACTTTCCAAATAAATTCAGTTTATAGATTTTGCATTTTTCATTTTGGAGTTGCGTTCGAGAGCGCCTGCTTAATGCAGTTCGCTTCGGATCGATGAATTTTCAACGTCAATCGATTCATTAGACCGAGATTCATAATTATCAGTGATAACCGTTCTTGCAGATCCTACAGAATTTTCGCAAAATAATGAAATATAGCGTTTTACGGGGGGTCAACCCCTTACTCATTTTTCGTCCAAAATTTCGAAATTAAAGATGAGCATTTTTTATGCTTATATTGAAGGGGACTAGAGACTGAAAAAGAATCTGCAATCCATTTTTTATTCCGCCTGTTCAAACGGAAATTATGGAAGTTTGAAATATCGAGTTTTGGAAAAAATGCCATTTGAACGGTGAAATTCTAAACGCTTGCAGATATCGATTCGAAAATTTTTATTCATATTCAGCTACCTCGAAAACCTATGAAAACTTACCAAACTTAATAAAGTCTGCCATACTTTTCAAATAAATTCAGTTTATAGATTTTGCATTTTTCATTTTCGAGTTGCGTTCGAGAGCGCCTGCTTAATGCAGTTCGCTTCGGATCGATGAATTTTCAACGTCAATCGATTCATTAGACCGAGATTTATAATTATCAGTGATAACCGTTCTTGTAGATCCTACAGAATTTTCGCAAAATGGTGAAATATAGCGTTTTAGGGGGGGTCAACCCCTTACTCATTTTTCGTCCAAAATTTCAAAATTTAAGATGATCATTTTATGTGCTTATATTGAAGAGGACTACAGACTGAAAAAGAATATGCAATCCATTTTTTATTCCGCCTGTTCAAACGGAAATTATGGAAGTTTGAAATATCGAGTTTTGGAAAAAATGCCATTTGAACGGTGAAATTCTAAACGCTTGCAGATATCGATTCGAAAGTATTTTATTTATATTCAGCTACCTTGAAAATCTATAAAAACATACCAAATTCAATAAAGTCTGCCATATTCCTCAAATAAATTCAGTTTATAGATTTTGCATTTTTCATTTTCGAGTTGCGTTCGAGAGCGCCTGCGTAATGCAGTTCGCTTCGGATCGATGAATTTTCAACGTCAATCGATTCATTAGACCGAGATTTATAATTATCAGTGATAACCGTTCTTGTAGATCCTACAGAATTTTCGCAAAATGGTGAAATATAGCGTTTTAGGGGGGGTCAACCCCTTACTCATTTTTCGTCCAAAATTTCAAAATTTAAGATGATCATTTTATGTGCTTATATTGAAGAGGACTACAGACTGAAAAAGAATCTGCAATCCATTTTTTATTCCGCCTGTTCAAACGGAAATTATGGAAGTTTGAAATATCGAGTTTTGGAAAAAATGCCATTTGAACGGTGAAATTCTAAACGCTTGCAGATATCGATTCGAAAGTATTTATTTATATTCAGCTACCTCGAAAACCTATAAAAACATACCAAATTCAATAAAGTCTGCCATACTTTCAAATAAATTCAGTTTATAGATTTTGCATTTTTCATTTTCGAGTTGCGTTCGAGAGCGCCTGCTTAATGCAGTTCGCTTCGGATCGATGAATTTTCAACGTCAATCGATTCATTAGACCGAGATTTATAATTATCAGTGATAACCGTTCTTGTAGATCCTACAGAATTTTCGCAAAATGGTGAAATATAGCGTTTTAGGGGGGGTCAACCCCTTACTCATTTTTCGTCCAAAATTTCAAAATTTAAGATGATCATTTTATGTGCTTATATTGAAGAGGACTACAGACTGAAAAAGAATATGCAATCCATTTTTTATTCCGCCTGTTCAAACGGAAATTATGGAAGTTTGAAATATCGAGTTTTGGAAAAAATGCCATTTGAACGGTGAAATTCTAAACGCTTGCAGATATCGATTCGAAAGTATTTTATTTATATTCAGCTACCTCGAAAACCTATAAAAACATACCAAATTCAATAAAGTCTGCCATACTTTCCAAATAAATTCAGTTTATAGATTTTGCATTTTTCATTTTCGAGTTGCGTTCGAGAGCGCCTGCTTAATGCAGTTCGCTTCGGATCGATGAATTTTCAACGTCAATCGATTCATTAGACCGAGATTTATAATTATCAGTGATAACCGTTCTTGTAGATCCTACAGAATTTTCGCAAAATGGTGAAATATAGCGTTTTAGGGGGGGTCAACCCACTTACTCATTTTTCGTCCAAAATTTCAAAATTTAAGATGATCATTTTATGTGCTTATATTGAAGAGGACTACAGACTGAAAAAGAATATGCAATCCATTTTTTATTCCGCCTGTTCAAACGGAAATTATGGAAGTTTGAAATATCGAGTTTTGGAAAAAATGCCATTTGAACGGTGAAATTCTAAACGCTTGCAGATATCGATTCGAAAGTATTTTATTTATATTCAGCTACCTCGAAAACCTATAAAAACATACCAAATTCAATAAAGTCTGCCATACTTTCCAAATAAATTCAGTTTATAGATTTTGCATTTTTCATTTTGGAGTTGCGTTCGAGAGCGCCTGCTTAATGCAGTTCGCTTCGGATCGATGAATTTTCAACGTCAATCGATTCATTAGACCGAGATTTATAATTATCAGTGATAACCGTTTTTGTAGATCCTACAGAATTTTCGCAAAATGGTGAAATATAGCGTTTTACGGGGGGTCAACCCCTTACTCATTTTTCGTCCAAAATTTCAAAATTTAAGATGATCATTTTATGTGCTTATATTGAAGGGGACTACAGACTGAAAAAGAATCTGCAATCCATTTTTTATTCCGCCTGTTCAAACGGAAATTATGGAAGTTTGAAATATCGAGTTTTGGAAAAAATGCCATTTGAACGGTGAAATTCTAAACGCTTGCAGATATCGATTCGAAAGTATTTTATTTATATTCAGCTACCTCGAAAACCTATAAAAACATACCAAATATAGATTTTGCATTTTTCATTTTTGAGTTGCGTTCGAGAGCGCCTGCTTAATGCAGTTCGCTTCGGATCGATGAATTTTCAACGTCAATCGATTCATTAGACCGAGATTTATAATTATCAGTGATAACCGTTTTGTAGATCCTACAGAATTTCGCAAAATGGGTGAAATATATCGTTTTAGGGGGGGTCAACCCTTACTCATTTTTCGTCCAAAATTTCAAAATTTAAGATGATCATTTTATGTGCTTATATTGAAGAGGACTACAGACTGAAAAAGAATATGCAATCCATTTTTTATTCCGCCTGTTCAAACGGAAATTATGGAAGTTTGAAATATCGAGTTTTGGAAAAAATGCCATTTTGAACGGTGAAATTCTAAACGCTTGCAGATATCGATTCGAAGTATTTTTTTATATTCAGCTACCTCGAAAACCTATAAAAACATACCAAATTCAATAAAGTCTGCCATACTTTCCAAATAAATTCAGTTTATAGATTTTGCATTTTTCATTTTCGAGTTGCGTTCGAGAGCGCCTGCTTAATGCAGTTCGCTTCGGATCGATGAATTTTCAACGTCAATCGATTCATTAGACCGAGATTTATAATATCAGTGATAACCGTTCTTGTAGATCCTACAGAATTTTCGCAAAATGGTGAAATATAGCGTTTTAGGGGGGGTCAACCCCTTACTCATTTTTCGTCCAAAATTTCAAAATTTAAGATGATCATTTTATGTGCTTATATTGAAGAGGACTACAGACTGAAAAAGAATATGCAATCCATTTTCTATTCCGCCTGTTCAAACGGAAATTATGGAAGTTTGAAATATCGAGTTTTGGAAAAAATGCCATTTGAACGGTGAAATTCTAAACGCTTGCAGATATCGATTCGAAAGTATTTTATTTATATTCAGCTACCTCGAAAACCTATAAAAACATACCAATTCAATAAAGTCTGCCATAATTTCAAATAAATTCAGTTTATAGATTTTGCATTTTTCATTTTCGAGTTGCGTTCGAGAGCGCCTGCGTAATGCAGTTCGCTTCGGATCGATGAATTTTCAACGTCAATCGATTCATTAGACCGAGATTTATAATTATCAGTGATAACCGTTCTTGTAGATCCTACAGAATTTTCGCAAAATGGTGAAATATAGCGTTTTAGGGGGGGTCAACCCCTTACTCATTTTTCGTCCAAAATTTCAAATTTTAAGATGATCATTTTATGTGCTTATATTGAAGAGGACTACAGACTGAAAAAGAATATGCAATCCATCTTTTATTCCGCCTGTTCAAACGGAAATTATGGAAGTTTGAAATATCGAGTTTTGGAGAAAATGCCATTTGAACGGTGAAATTCTAAACGCTTGCAGATATCGATTCGAAAGTATTTATTTATATTCAGCTACCTCGAAAACCTATAAAAAATACCAAATTCAATAAAGTCGCCATACTTTCCAAATAAATTCAGTTTATAGATTTTGCATTTTTCATTTTCGAGTTGCGTTCGAGAGCGCCTGCTTAATGCAGTTCGCTTCGGATCGATGAATTTTCAACGTCAATCGATTCATTAGACCGAGATTTATATTATCAGTGATAACCGTTCTTGTAGATCCTACAGAATTTTCGCAAAATGGTGAAATATAGCGTTTTAGGGGGGGTCAACCCTTACTCATTTTTCGTCCAAAATTTCAAAATTTAAGATGATCATTTTATGTGCTTATATTGAAGAGGACTACAGACTGAAAAAGAATATGCAATCCATTTTTTATTCCGCCTGTTCAAACGGAAATTATGGAAGTTTGAAATATCGAGTTTTGGAAAAAATGCCATTTGAACGGTGAAATTCTAAACGCTTGCAGATATCGATTCGAAAGTATTTTATTTATATTCAGCTACCTCGAAAACCTATAAAAACATACCAAATTCAATAAAGTCGGCCATACTTTTCAAATAAATTCAGTTTATAGATTTTGCATTTTTCATTTTTGAGTTGCGTTCGAGAGCGCCTGCTTAATGCAGTTCGCTTCGGATCGATGAATTTCACACCATTCGCAAAATGGTGAAATATAGCGTTTTAGGGGGGGTCAACCCCTTACTCATTTTTCGTCCAAAATTTCAAAATTTAAGATGATCATTTTATGTGCTTATATTGAAGGGGACTACAGACTGAAAAAGAATCTGCAATCCATTTTTTATTCCGCCTGTTCAAACGGAAATTATGGTAGTTTGAAATATCGAGTTTTGGAAAAAATGCCATTTGAACGGTGAAATTCTAAACGCTTGCAGATATCGATTCGAAAGTATTTTATTTATATTCAGCTACCTCGAAAACCTATAAAAACATACCAAATTCAATAAAGTCTGCCATACTTTCCAATAAATTCAGTTTATAGATTTTGCATTTTCATTTTCGAGTTGCGTTCGAGAGCGCCTGCGTAATGCAGTTCGCTTCGGATCGATGAATTTTCAACGTCAATCGATTCATTAGACCGAGATTATAATTATCAGTGATAACCGTTCTTGTAGATCCTACAGAATTTTCGCAAATGGTGAAATATAGCGTTTTAGGGGGGGTCAACCCTTACTCATTTTTCGTCCAAAATTTCAAAATTTAAGATGATCATTTATGTGCTTATATTGAAGAGGACTACAGACTGAAAAAGAATATGCAATCCATTTTTATTCCGCCTGTTCAAACGGAAATTATGGAAGTTTGAAATATCGAGTTTTGGAAAAAAATGCCATTTGAACGGTGAAATTCTAAACGCTTGCAGATATCGATTCGAAAGTATTTTATTTATATTCAGCTACCTCGAAAACCTATAAAAACATACCAAATTCAATAAAGTCTGCCATACTTTCAAATAAATTCAGTTTATAGATTTTGCATTTTTCATTTTCGAGTTGCGTTCGAGAGCGCCTGCTTAATGCAGTTCGCTTCGGATCGATGAATTTTCAACGTCAATCGATTCATTAGACCGAGATTTATAATTATCAGTGATAACCGTTCTTGTAGATCCTACAGAATTTTCGCAAAATGGTGAAATATAGCGTTTTAGGGGGGGTCAACCCCTTACTCATTTTTCGTCCAAAATTTCAAAATTTAAGATGATCATTTTATGTGCTTATATTGAAGAGGACTACAGACTGAAAAAGAATCTGCAATCCATTTTTTATTCCGCCTGTTCAAACGGAAATTATGGAAGTTTGAAATATCGAGTTTGGAAAAAAATGCCATTTGAACGATGAAATTCTAAACGCTTGCAGATATCGATTCGAAAGTATTTTATTTATATTCAGCTACCTCGAAAACCTATAAAAACATACCAAATTCAATAAAGTCTGCCATACTTTCCAAATAAATTCAGTTTATAGATTTTGCATTTTCATTTTCGAGTTGCGTTCGAGAGCGCCTGCTTAATGCAGTTCGCTTCGGATCGATGAATTTTCAACGTCAATCGATTCATTAGACCGAGATTTATAATTATCAGTGATAACCGTTCTTGTAGATCCTACAGAATTTTCGCAAAATGGTGAAAATATAGCGTTTTAGGGGGGTCAACCCCTTACTCATTTTTCGTCCAAAATTTCAAAATTTAAGATGATCATTTTATGTGCTTATATTGAAGAGGACTACAGACTGAAAAAGAATATGCAATCCATTTTTATTCCGCCTGTTCAAACGGAAATTATGGAAGTTTGAAATATCGAGTTTTGGAAAAAATGCCATTTGAACGGTGAAATTCTAAACGCTTGCAGATATCGATTCGAAAGTATTTTTTATATTCAGCTACCTCGAAAACCTATAAAAACATACCAAATTCAATAAAGTCTGCCATACTTTCCAAATAAATTCAGTTTATAGATTTTGCATTTTTCATTTTCGAGTTGCGTTCGAGAGCGCCTGCTTAATGCAGTTCGCTTCGGATCGATGATTTTCAACGTCAATCGATTCATTAGACCGAGATTTATAATTATCAGTGATAACCGTTCTTGTAGATCCTACAGAATTTTCGCACAAATGGTTTGAATTTTTGTCCAAATATAGCGTTTAGGGGGGGTCAACCCTTACTCATTTTCGTCAAAATTTCAAAAATTTAAGATGATCATTTTATGGCTTATATTGAAAAGATACGATTGAAGAATATGCAATCATTTTTATTCCGCTTGTTCAAACGGAAAATTATGCATTTTATTTTCGAGTTGCGTTCGAGAGCGCCTGCTTAATGCAGTTCGCTTCGGATCGATGAATTTTCAACGTCAATCGATTCATTAGACCGAGATTTATAATTATCAGTGATAACCGTTCTTGTAGATCCTACAGAATTTTCGCAAAAGGAAAATATAGCGTTTTAGGGGGGGTCAACCCCTTACTCATTTTTCGTCCAAAATTCAAAAATTAAGATGATCTTTTATGTGCTTATATTGAAGGGGACTACAGACTGAAAAGAATCTGCAATCCATTTTTTATTCCGCCTGTTCAAACGGAAATTATGGAAGTTTGAAATATCGAGTTTGGAAAAAATGCCATTTGAACGGTGAAATTCTAAACGCTTGCAGATATCGATTCGAAAGTATTTTATTTATATTCAGCTACCTCGAAAACCTATAAAACATACCAAATTCAATAAAGTCTGCCATACTTTTCAAATAAATTCAGTTTATAGATTTTGCATTTTTCATTTTCGAGTTGCGTTCGAGAGCGCCTGCTTAATGCAGTTCGCTTCGGATCGATGAATTTTCAACGTCAATCGATTCATTAGACCGAGATTTATAATTATCAGTGATAACCGTTCTTGTAGATCCTACAGAATTTTCGCAAAATGGTGAAATATAGCGTTTTAGGGGGGGTCAACCCCTTACTCATTTTTCGTCCAAAATTTCAAAATTTAAGATGATCATTTTATGTGCTTATATTGAAGAGGACTACAGACTGAAAAGAATATGCAATCCATTTTTTATTCCGCCTGTTCAAACGGAAATTATGGAAGTTTGAAATATCGAGTTTTGGAAAAAATGCCATTTGAACGGTGAAATTCTAAACGCTTGCAGATATCGATTCGAAAGTATTTTATTTATATTCAGCTACCTCGAAAACCTAAAAAACATACCAAATTCAATAAAGTCTAACATACTTTTCAAATAAATTCAGTTTATAGATTTTGCATTTTTCATTTTCGAGTTGCGTTCGAGAGCGCCTGCTTAATGCAGTTCGCTTCGGATCGATGAATTTTCGACGTCAATCGATTCATTAGACCGAGATTTATAATTATCAGTGATAACCGTTCTTGTAGATCCTACAGAATTTTCGCAAAATGGTGAAATATAGCGTTTTAGGGGGGGTCAACCCCTTACTCATTTTTCGTCCAAAATTTCAAAATTTAAGATGATCATTTTATGTGCTTATATTGAAGAGGACTACAGACTGAAAAAGAATCTGCAATCCATTTTTTATTCCGCCTGTTCAAACGGAAATTATGGAAGTTTGAAATATCGAGTTTTGGAAAAAATGCCATTTGAACGGTGAAATTCTAAACGCTTGCAGATATCGATTCGAAAGTATTTTATTTATATTCAGCTACCTCGAAAACCTATAAAAACATACCAAATTCAATAAAGTCTGCCATACTTTTCAAATAAATTCAGTTTATAGATTTTGCATTTTTCATTTTGAGTTGCGTTCGAGAGCGCCTGCTTAATGCAGTTCGCTTCGGATCGATGAATTTTCAACGTCAATCGATTCATTAGACCGAGATTTATAATTATCAGTGATAACCGTTCTTGTAGATCCTACAGAATTTTCGCAAAATGGTGAAATATAGCGTTTTAGGGGGGGTCAACCCTTACTCATTTTTCGTCCAAAATTTCAAAATTTAAGATGATCATTTTATGTGCTTATATTGAAGAGGACTACAGACTGAAAAAGAATATGCAATCCATTTTTTATTCCGCCTGTTCAAACGGAAATTATGGAAGTTTGAAATATCGAGTTTTGGAAAAAATGCCATTTGAACGGTGAAATTCTAAACGCTTGCAGATATCGATTCGAAAGTATTTTTTTTCTTATTCAGCTACTGAAAACCTATAAAAACATACCAAATTCAATAAGTCTGCCATACTTTTCAAATAAATTCAGTTTATAGATTTTGCATTTTTCATTTTTGAGTTGCGTTCGAGAGCGCCTGCTTAATGCAGTTCGCTTCAAATCGATGAATTTTCAACGTCAATCGATTCATTAGACCGAGATTTTAATTATCAGTGATAACCGTTCTTGTAGATCCTACAGAATTTTCGCAAAATGGTGAAATATAGCGTTTTAGGGGGGGTCAACCCCTTACTCATTTTTCGTCCAAAATTTCAAAATTTAAGATGATCATTTTATGTGCTTATATTGAAGAGGACTACAGACTGAAAAAATATGCAATCCATTTTTTATTCCGCCTGTTCAAACGGAAATTATGGAAGTTTGAAATATCGAGTTTTGGAAAAAATGCCATTTGAACGGTGAAATTCTAAACGCTTGCAGATATCGATTCGAAAGTATTTTATTTATATTCAGCTACCTCGAAAACCTATAAAAACATACCAAATTCAATAAAGTCTGCCATACTTTTCAAATAAATTCAGTTTATAGATTTTGCATTTTTCATTTTCGAGTTGCGTTCGAGAGCGCCTGCTTAATGCAGTTCGCTTCGGATCGATGAATTTTCAACGTCAATCGATTCATTAGACCGAGATTTATAATTATCAGTGATAACCGTTCTTGTAGATCCTACAGAATTTTCGCAAAATGGTGAAATATAGCGTTTTAGGGGGGGTCAACCCCTTACTCATTTTTCGTCCAAAATTTAAGATGATCATTTTATGTGCTTATATTGAAGAGGACTACAGACTGAAAAAAATATGCAATCCATTTTTTATTCCGCCTGTTCAAACGGAAATTATGGAAGTTTGAAATATCGAGTTTTGGAAAAAATGCCATTTGAACGGTGAAATTCTAAACGCTTGCAGATATCGATTCGAAAGTATTTTATTATATTCAGCTACCTCGAAAACCTTAAAAACATACCAAATTCAATAAAGTCTGCCATACTTTTCAAATAAATTCAGTTTATAGATTTTGCATTTTTCATTTTCGAGTTGCGTTCGAGAGCGCCTGCTTAATGCAGTTCGCTTCGGATCGATGAATTTTCAACGTCAATCGATTCATTAGACCGAGATTTATAATTATCAGTGATAACCGTTCTTGTAGATCCTACAGATTTTTCGCAAAATGGTGAAATATAGCGTTTTAGGGGGGGTCAACCCCTTACTCATTTTTCGTCCAAAATTTCAAAATTTAAGATGATCATTTTATGTGCTTATATTGAAGAGGACTACAGACTGAAAAAAAATATGCAATCCATTTTTTATTTCGCCTGTTCAAACGGAAATTATGGAAGTTTGAAATATCGAGTTTTGGAAAAAATGCCATTTGAACGGTGAAATTCTAAACGCTTGCAGATATCGATTCGAAAGTATTTTTTCTATTCAGCTACCTCGAAAACTATAAAAACATACCAAATTCAATAAAGTCGGCCATACTTTTCAAATAAATTCAGTTTATAGATTTTGCATTTTTCATTTTCGAGTTGCCTTCGAGAGCGCCTGCTTAATGCAGTTCGCTTCGGATCGATGAATTTTCAACGTCAATCGATTCATTAGACCGAGATTTATAATTATCAGTGATAACCGTTCTTGTAGATCCTACAGATTTTCGCAAAATGGTGAAATATAGCGTTTTAGGGGGGTTCAACCCTTACTCATTTTTCGTCCAAAATTTCAAAATTTAAGATGATCATTTTATTGCTTATATTGAAAAGGGACTACAGACTGAAAAAGAATATGCAATCCATCTTTTATTCCGCTTGTTCAAACGGAAATTATGCATTTTCATTTTGGAGTTGCGTTCGAGAGCGCCTGCTTAATGCAGTTCGCTTCGGATCGATGAATTTTCATTGTCAATCGATTCATTAGACCGAGATTTATAATATCAGTGATAACCGTTCTTGTAGATCCTACAGAATTTTCGCAAAATGGTGAAATATAGCGTTTTAGGGGGGTCAACCCTTACTCATTTTTCGTCCAAAATTTCAAAATTTAAGATGATCATTTATGTGCTTATATTGAAGGGGACTACAGACTGAAAAAGAATCTGCAATCCATTTTTTATTCCGCCTGTTCAAACGGAAATTATGGAAGTTTGAAATATCGAGTTTTGGAAAAAATGCCATTTGAACGGTGAAATTCTAAACGCTTGCAGATATCGATTCGAAAGTATTTTATTTATATTCAGCTACCTCGAAAACCTATAAAAACATACCAAATTCAATAAAGTCGGCCATACTTTTCAAATAAATTCAGTTTATAGATTTTGCATTTTTCATTTTTGAGTTGCGTTCGAGAGCGCCTGCTTAATGCAGTTCGCTTCGGATCGATGAATTTTCAACGTCAATCGATTCATTAGACCGAGATTCATAATTATCAGTGATAACCGTTCTTGTAGATCCTACAGAATTTTCGCAAAATGGTGAAATATAGCGTTTTAGGGGGGGTCAACCCCTTACTCATTTTTCGTCCAAAATTTCAAAATTTAAGATGATCATTTTATGTGCTTATATTGAAGAGGACTACAGACTGAAAAAGAATATGCAATCCATTTTTATTCCGCCTGTTCAAACGGAAATTATGGAAGTTTGAAATATCGAGTTTTGGAAAAAATGCCATTTGAACGGTGAAATTCTAAACGCTTGCAGATATCGATTCGAAAGTATTTTATTATATTCAGCTACCTCGAAAACCTATAAAAACATACCAAATTCAATAAAGTCTGCCATACTTTTCCAAATAAATTCAGTTTATAGATTTTGCATTTTTCATTTTCGAGTTGCGTTCGAGAGCGCCTGCTTAATGCAGTTCGCTTCGGATCGATGAATTTTCAACGTCAATCGATTCATTAGACCGAGATTTATAATTATCAGTGATAACCGTTCTTGTAGATCCTACAGAATTTTCGCAAAATGGTGAAATATAGCGTTTTAGGGGGGGTCAACCCCTTACTCATTTTTCGTCCAAAATTTCAAAATTTAAGATGATCATTTTATGTGCTTATATTGAAGAGGACTACAGACTGAAAAAAAATATGCAATCCATTTTTTATTCCGCCTGTTCAAACGGAAATTATGGAAGTTTGAAATATCGAGTTTTGGAAAAAATGCCATTTGAACGGTGAAATTCTAAACGCTTGCAGATATCGATTCGAAAGTATTTTTTCTTATTCAGCTACCTCGAAAACCTATAAAAACATACCAAATTCAATAAAGTCTGCCATACTTTTCAAATAAATTCAGTTTATAGATTTTGCATTTTTCATTTTCGAGTTGCCTTCGAGAGCGCCTGCGTAATGCAGTTCGCTTCGGATCGATGAATTTTCAACGTCAATCGATTCATTAGACCGAGAATTATAATTATCAGTGATAACCGTTCTTGTAGATCCTACAGAATTTTCGCAAAATGGTGAAATATAGCGTTTTAGGGGGGGTCAACCCCTTACTCATTTTTCGTCCAAAATTTCAAAATTTAAGATGATCATTTTATGTGCTTATATTGAAGAGGACTACAGACTGAAAAAGAATATGCAATCCATTTTTTATTCCGCCTGTTCAAACGGAAATTATGGAAGTTTGAAATATCGAGTTTTGGAAAAAATGCCATTTGAACGGTGAAATTCTAAACGCTTGCAGATATCGATTCGAAAGTATTTTATTTATATTCAGCTACCTCGAAAACCTATAAAAACATACCAAATTCAATAAAGTCTGCCATACTTTTCAAATAAATTCAGTTTATAGATTTTGCATTTTTCATTTTCGAGTTGCGTTCGAGAGCGCCTGCTTAATGCAGTTCGCTTCGGATCGATGAATTTTCAACGTCAATCGATTCATTAGACCGAGATTTATAATTATCAGTGATAACCGTTCTTGTAGAACCTACAGAATTTTCGCAAAATGGTGAAATATAGCGTTTTAGGGGGGGTCAACCCCTTACTCATTTTTCGTCCAAAATTTCAAAGATGATCATTTTATGTGCTTATATTGAAGAGGACTACAGACTGAAAAAAAATATGCAATCCATTTTTTATTTCGCCCGTTCAAACGGAAATTATGGAAGTTTGAAATATCGAGTTTTGGAAAAAATGCCATTTGAACGGTGAAATTCTAAACGCTTGCAGATATCGATTCGAAAGTATTTTATTTATATTCAGCTACCTCGAAAACCTATAAAAACATACCAAATTCAATAAAGTCTGCCATACTTTTCAAATAAATTCAGTTTATAGATTTTGCATTTTTCATTTTCGAGTTGCGTTCGAGAGCGCCTGCTTAATGCAGTTCGCTTCGGATCGATGAATTTTCAACGTCAATCGATTCATTAGACCGAGATTTATAATTATCAGTGATAACCGTTCTTGTAGATCCTACAGAATTTTCGCAAAATGGTGAAATATAGCGTTTTAGGGGGGGTCAACCCCTTACTCATTTTTCGTTCAAAATTTCAAAATTTAAGATGATCATTTTATGTGCTTATATTGAAGAGGACTACAGACTGAAAAAAATATGCAATCCATTTTTTATTCCGCCTGTTCAAACGGAAATTATGGAAGTTTGAAATATCGAGTTTTGGAAAAAATGCCATTTGAACGGTGAAATTCTAAACGCTTGCAGATATCGATTCGAAAAAATTTTGTTCTCATTCAGCTACCTCGAAAAAATATAAAAACATACCAAATTCAATAAAGTCTGTCATACTTTTCAAATAAATTCAGTTTATAGATTTTGCATTTTTCATTTTCGAGTTGCGTTCGAGAGCGCCTGCTTAATGCAGTTCGCTTCGGATCGATGAATTTTCAACGTCAATCGATTCATTAGACCGAGATTTATAATTATCAGTGATAACCGTTCTTGTAGATCCTACAGAATTTTCGCAAAATGGTGAAATATAGCGTTTTAGGGGGGTTCAACCCCTTACTCATTTTTCGTCCAAAATTTCAAAATTTAAGATGATCATTTTATGTGCTTATATTGAAAAGGACTACAGACTGAAAAAGAATATGCAATCCATCTTTTATTCCGCTTGTTCAAACGGAAATTATGCATTTTTCATTTTGGAGTTGCGTTCGAGAGCGCCTGCTTGATGCAGTTCGCTTCGGATCGATGAATTTTCATTGTCAATCGATTCATTAGACCAAGATTTATAATTGTCAGTGATAACCGTTCTTGCAGATCCTACAGAATTTTCGCAAAATGGTGAAATATAGCGTTTTAGGGGGGTCAACCCCTTACTCATTTTTCGTCCAAAATTTCAAAATTTAAGATGATCATTTTATGTGCTTATATTGAAGAGGACTACAGACTGAAAAAGAATATGCAATCCATTTTTTATTCCGCCTGTTCAAACGGAAATTATGGAAGTTTGAAATATCGAGTTTTGGAAAAAATGCCATTTGAACGGTGAAATTCTAAACGCTTGCAGATATCGATTCGAAAGTATTTTATTTATATTCAGCTACCTCGAAAACCTATAAAAACATACCAAATTCAATAAAGTCTGCCATACTTTTCAAATAAATTCAGTTTATAGATTTTGCATTTTTCATTTTCGAGTTGCGTTCGAGAGCGCCTGCTTAATGCAGTTCGCTTCGGATCGATGAATTTTCAACGTCAATCGATTCATTAGACCGAGATTCATAATTATCAGTGATAACCGTTCTTGTAGATCCTACAGAATTTTCGCAAAATGGTGAAATATAGCGTTTTAGGGGGGTCAACCCCTTACTCATTTTTCGTCCAAAATTTCAAAATTTAAGATGATCATTTTATGTGCTTATATTGAAGAGGACTACAGACTGAAAAAGAATATGCAATCCATTTTTTATTCCGCCTGTTCAAACGGAAATTATGGAAGTTTGAAATATCGAGTTTTGGAAAAAATGCCATTTGAACGGTGAAATTCTAAACGCTTGCAGATATCGATTCGAAAGTATTTTATTTATATTCAGCTACCTCGAAAACCTATAAAAACATACCAAATTCAATAAAGTCTGCCATACTTTCCAAATAAATTCAGTTTATAGATTTTGCATTTTTCATTTTCGAGTTGCGTTCGAGAGCGCCTGCTTAATGCAGTTCGCTTCGGATCGATGAATTTTCAACGTCAATCGATTCATTAGACCGAGATTTATAATTATCAGTGATAACCGTTCTTGTAGATCCTACAGAATTTTCGCAAAATGGTGAAATATAGCGTTTTAGGGGGGGTCAACCCCTTACTCATTTTTCGTCCAAAATTTCAAAATTTAAGATGATCATTTTATGTGCTTATATTGAAGAGGACTACAGACTGAAAAAAATATGCAATCCATTTTTTATTCCGCCTGTTCAAACGGAAATTATGGAAGTTTGAAATATCGAGTTTTGGAAAAAATGCCATTTGAACGGTGAAATTCTAAACGCTTGCAGATATCGATTCGAAAGTATTTTTTCTTATTCAGCTACCTCGAAAACCTATAAAAACATACCAAATTCAATAAAGTCTGCCATACTTTTCAAATAAATTCAGTTTATAGATTTTGCATTTTTCATTTTCGAGTTGCCTTCGAGAGCGCCTGCGTAATGCAGTTCGCTTCGGATCGATGAATTTTCAACGTCAATCGATTCATTAGACCGAGATTTATAATTATCAGTGATAACCGTTCTTGTAGATCCTACAGAATTTTCGCAAAATGGTGAAATATAGCGTTTTAGGGGGGGTCAACCCCTTACTCATTTTTCGTCCAAAATTTCAAAATTTAAGATGATCATTTTATGTGCTTATATTGAAGAGGACTACAGACTGAAAAAGAATATGCAATCCATTTTTTATTCCGCCTGTTCAAACGGAAATTATGGAAGTTTGAAATATCGAGTTTTGGAAAAAATGCCATTTGAACGGTGAAATTCTAAACGCTTGCAGATATCGATTCGAAAGTATTTTATTTATATTCAGCTACCTCGAAAACCTATAAAAACATACCAAATTCAATAAAGTCTGCCATACTTTTCAAATAAATTCAGTTTATAGATTTTGCATTTTTCATTTTCGAGTTGCGTTCGAGAGCGCCTGCTTAATGCAGTTCGCTTCGGATCGATGAATTTTCAACGTCAATCGATTCATTAGACCGAGATTCATAATTATCAGTGATAACCGTTCTTGTAGATCCTACAGAATTTTCGCAAAATGGTGAAATATAGCGTTTTAGGGGGGGTCAACCCCTTACTCATTTTTCGTCCAAAATTTCAAAATTTAAGATGATCATTTTATGTGCTTATATTGAAGAGGACTACAGACTGAAAAAGAATCTGCAATCCATTTTTTATTCCGCCTGTTCAAACGGAAATTATGGAAGTTTGAAATATCGAGTTTTGGAAAAAATGCCATTTGAACGGTGAAATTCTAAACGCTTGCAGATATCGATTCGAAAGTATTTTATTTATATTCAGCTACCTCAAAAACCTATAAAAACATACCAAATTCAATAAAGTCTGCCATACTTTTCAAATAAATTCAGTTTATAGATTTTGCATTTTTCATTTTCGAGTTGCGTTCGAGAGCGCCTGCTTAATGCAGTTCGCTTCGGATCGATGAATTTTCAACGTCAATCGATTCATTAGACCGAGATTTATAATTATCAGTGATAACCGTTCTTGTAGATCCTACAGAATTTTCGCAAAATGGTGAAATATAGCGTTTTAGGGGGGGTCAACCCCTTACTCATTTTTCGTCCAAAATTTCAAAATTTAAGATGATCATTTTATGTGCTTATATTGAAGAGGACTACAGACTGAAAAAGAATATGCAATCCATTTTTTATTTCGCCTGTTCAAACGGAAATTATGGAAGTTTGAAATATCGAGTTTTGGAAAAAATGCCATTTGAACAGTGAAATTCTAAACGCTTGCAGATATCGATTCGAAAGTATTTTTTTCTTTTTTTTCTTATTCAGCTACCTGAAAAACCTATAAAAACATACCAAATTCAATAAAGTCGGCCATACTTTTCAAATAAATTCAGTTTATAGATTTTGCATTTTTCATTTTTGAGTTGCGTTCGAGAGCGCCTGCTTAATGCAGTTCGCTTCGGATCGATGAATTTTCAACGTCAATCGATTCATTAGACCGAGAATTATAATTATCAGTGATAACCGTTCTTGTACATCCTACAGAATTTTCGCAAAATGGTGAAATATAGCGTTTTAGGGGGGGTCAACCCCTTACTCATTTTTCGTCCAAAATTTCAAAATTTAAGATGATCATTTTATGTGCTTATATTGAAGAGGACTACAGACTGAAAAAAAAATGCAATCCATTTTTTATTCCGCCTGTTCAAACGGAAATTATGGAAGTTTGAAATATCGAGTTTTGGAAAAAATGCCATTTGAACGGTGAAATTCTAAACGCTTGCAGATATCGATTCGAAAGTATTTTTTCTTATTCAGCTACCTCGAAAATCTATAAAAACATACCGAATTCAATAAAGTCGGCCATACTTTTCAAATAAATTCAGTTTATAGATTTTGCATTTTTCATTTTCGAGTTGCCTTCGAGAGCGCCTGCGTAATGCAGTTCGCTTCGGATCGATGAATTTTCAACGTCAATCGATTCATTAGACGGAGATTCTTAATTATCAGTGATAACCGTTCTCGTAGATCCTACAGAATTTTCGCAAAATGGTGAAATATAGCGTTTTAGGGGGGTTCAACCCCTTACTCATTTTTCGTCCAAAATTTCAAAATTTAAGATGATCATTTTATGTGCTTATATTGAAGAGGACTACAGACTGAAAAAGAATATGCAATCCATTTTTTATTCCGCCTGTTCAAACGGAAATTATGGAAGTTTGAAATATCGAGTTTTGGAAAAAATGCCATTTGAACGGTGAAATTCTAAACGCTTGCAGATATCGATTCGAAAGTATTTTTTCTTATTCAGCTACCTCGAAAATCTATAAAAACATACCAAATTCAATAAAGTCTGCCATACTTTTCAAATAAATTCAGTTTATAGATTTTGCATTTTTCATTTTCGAGTTGCCTTCGAGAGCGCCTGCGTAATGCAGTTCGCTTCGGATCGATGAATTTTTAACGTCAATCGATTCATTAGACCGAGATTTATAATTATCAGTGATAACCGTTCTTGTAGATCCTACAGAATTTTCGCAAAATGGTGAAATATAGCGTTTTAGGGGGGGTCAACCCCTTACTCATTTTTCGTCCAAAATTTAAGATGATCATTTTATGTGCTTATATTGAAGAGGACTACAGACTGAAAAAAATATGCAATCCATTTTTTATTCCGCCTGTTCAAACGGAAATTATGGAAGTTTGAAATATCGAGTTTTGGAAAAAATGCCATTTGAACGGTGAAATTCTAAACGCTTGCAGATATCGATTCGAAAGTATTTTATTTATATTCAGCTACCTCGAAAACCTATAAAAACATACCAAATTCAATAAAGTCTGCCATACTTTTCAAATAAATTCAGTTTATAGATTTTGCATTTTTCATTTTCGAGTTGCGTTCGAGAGCGCCTGCTTAATGCAGTTCGCTTCGGATCGATGAATTTTCAACGTCAATCGATTCATTAGACCGAGATTCATAATTATCAGTGATAACCGTTCTTGTAGATCCTACAGAATTTTCGCAAAATGGTGAAATATAGCGTTTTAGGGGGGGTCAACCCCTTACTCATTTTTCGTCCAAAATTTCAAAATTTAAGATGATCATTTTATGTGCTTATATTGAAGAGGACTACAGACTGAAAAAAATATGCAATCCATTTTTTATTCCGCCTGTTCAAACGGAAATTATGGAAGTTTGAAATATCGAGTTTTGGAAAAAATGCCATTTGAACGGTGAAATTCTAAACGCTTGCAGATATCGATTCGAAAGTATTTTATTTATATTCAGCTACCTCGAAAACCTATAAAAACATACCAAATTCAATAAAGTCTGCCATACTTTTCAAATGAATTCAGTTTATAGATTTCGCATTTTTCGAGTTGCGTTCGAGAACGCCTGCTTAATGCAGTTCGCTTCGGATCGATGAATTTTCAACGTCAATCGATTCATTAGACCGAGATTTATAATTATCAGTGATAACCGTTCTTGTAGATCCTACAGAATTTTCGCAAAATGGTGAAATATAGCGTTTTAGGGGGGGTCAACCCCTTACTCATTTTTCGTCCAAAATTTCAAAATTTAAGATGATCATTTTATGTGCTTATATTGAAGAGGACTACAGACTGAAAAAGAATATGCAATCCATTTTTTATTCCGCCTGTTCAAACGGAAATTATGGAAGTTTGAAATATCGAGTTTTGGAAAAAATGCCATTTGAACGGTGAAATTCTAAACGCTTGCAGATATCGATTCGAAAGTATTTTATTTATATTCAGCTACCTCGAAAACCTATAAAAACATACCAAATTCAATAAAGTCTGCCATACTTTTCAAATAAATTCAGTTTATAGATTTTGCATTTTTCATTTTCGAGTTGCGTTCGAGAGCGCCTGCTTAATGCAGTTCGCTTCGGATCGATGAATTTTCAACGTCAATCGATTCATTAGACCGAGATTTATAATTATCAGTGATAACCGTTCTTGTAGATCCTACAGAATTTTCGCAAAATGGTGAAATATAGCGTTTTAGGGGGGGTCAACCCCTTACTCATTTTTCGTCCAAAATTTCAAAATTTAAGATGATCATTTTATGTGCTTATATTGAAGAGGACTACAGACTGAAAAAAAATATGCAATCCATTTTTTATTCCGCCTGTTCAAACGGAAATTATGGAAGTTTGAAATATCGAGTTTTGGAAAAAATGCCATTTGAACGGTGAAATTCTAAACGCTTGCAGATATCGATTCGAAAGTATTTTTTTCTTATTCAGCTACCTCGAAAACCTATAAAAACATACCAAATTCAATAAAGTCTGCCATACTTTTCAAATAAATTCAGTTTATAGATTTTGCATTTTTCATTTTCGAGTTGCGTTCGAGAGCGCCTGCTTAATGCAGTTCGCTTCGGATCGATGAATTTTCAACGTCAATCGATTCATTAGACCGAGATTTATAATTATCAGTGATAACCGTTCTTGTAGATCCTACAGAATTTTCGCAAAATGGTGAAATATAGCGTTTTAGGGGGGGTCAACCCCTTACTCATTTTTCGTCCAAAATTTCAAAATTTAAGATGATCATTTTATGTGCTTATATTGAAGAGGACTACAGACTGAAAAAAAATATGCAATCCATTTTTTATTCCGCCTGTTCAAACGGAAATTATGGAAGTTTGAAATATCGAGTTTTGGAAAAAATGCCATTTGAACGGTGAAATTCTAAACGCTTGCAGATATCGATTCGAAAGTATTTTATTTATATTCAGCTACCTCGAAAACCTATAAAAACATACCAAATTCAATAAAGTCTGCCATACTTTTCAAATAAATTCAGTTTATAGATTTTGCATTTTTCATTTTCGAGTTGCGTTCGAGAGCGCCTGCTTAATGCAGTTCGCTTCGGATCGATGAATTTTCAACGTCAATCGATTCATTAGACCGAGATTCATAATTATCAGTGATAACCGTTCTTGTAGATCCTACAGAATTTTCGCAAAATGGTGAAATATAGCGTTTTAGGGGGGGTCAACCCCTTACTCATTTTTCGTCCAAAATTTCAAAATTTAAGATGATCATTTTATGTGCTTATATTGAAGAGGACTACAGACTGAAAAAAATATGCAATCCATTTTTTATTCCGCCTGTTCAAACGGAAATTATGGAAGTTTGAAATATCGAGTTTTGGAAAAAATGCCATTTGAACGGTGAAATTCTAAACGCTTGCAGATATCGATTCGAAAGTATTTTATTTATATTCAGCTACCTCGAAAACCTATAAAAACATACCAAATTCAATAAAGTCTGCCATACTTTTCAAATAAATTCAGTTTATAGATTTTGCATTTTTCATTTTCGAGTTGCGTTCGAGAGCGCCTGCTTAATGCAGTTCGCTTCGGATCGATGAATTTTCAACGTCAATCGATTCATTAGACCGAGATTTATAATTATCAGTGATAACCGTTCTTGTAGATCCTACAGAATTTTCGCAAAATGGTGAAATATAGCGTTTTAGGGGGGGTCAACCCCTTACTCATTTTTCGTCCAAAATTTCAAAATTTAAGATGATCATTTTATGTGCTTATATTGAAGAGGACTACAGACTGAAAAAGAATCTGCAATCCATTTTTTATTCCGCCTGTTCAAACGGAAATTATGGAAGTTTGAAATATCGAGTTTTGGAAAAAATGCCATTTGAACGGTGAAATTCTAAACGCTTGCAGATATCGATTCGAAAGTATTTTATTTATATTCAGCTACCTCGAAAACCTATAAAAACATACCAAATTCAATAAAGTCTGCCATACTTTTCAAATAAATTCAGTTTATAGATTTTGCATTTTTCATTTTCGAGTTGCGTTCGAGAGCGCCTGCTTAATGCAGTTCGCTTCGGATCGATGAATTTTCAACGTCAATCGATTCATTAGACCGAGATTATAATTATCAGTGATAACCGTTCTTGTAGATCCTACAGAATTTTCGCAAAATGGTGAAATATAGCGTTTTAGGGGGGGTCAACCCCTTACTCATTTTTCGTCCAAAATTTCAAAATTTAAGATGATCATTTTATGTGCTTATATTGAAGAGGACTACAGACTGAAAAAAAATATGCAATCCATTTTTTATTCCGCCTGTTCAAACGGAAATTATGGAAGTTTGAAATATCGAGTTTTGGAAAAAATGCCATTTGAACGGTGAAATTCTAAACGCTTGCAGATATCGATTCGAAAGTATTTTTTTCTTATTCAGCTACCTCGAAAATCTATAAAAACATACCAAATTCAATAAAGTCTGCCATACTTTTCAAATAAATTCAGTTTATAGATTTTGCATTTTTCATTTTCGAGTTGCGTTCGAGAGCGCCTGCTTAATGCAGTTCGCTTCGGATCGATGAATTTTCAACGTCAATCGATTCATTAGACCGAGATTTATAATTATCAGTGATAACCGTTCTTGTAGATCCTACAGAATTTTCGCAAAATGGTGAAATATAGCGTTTTAGGGGGGGTCAACCCCTTACTCATTTTTCGTCCAAAATTTCAAAATTTAAGATGATCATTTTATGTGCTTATATTGAAGAGGACTACAGACTGAAAAAGAATCTGCAATCCATTTTTTATTCCGCCTGTTCAAACGGAAATTATGGAAGTTTGAAATATCGAGTTTTGGAAAAAATGCCATTTGAACGGTGAAATTCTAAACGCTTGCAGATATCGATTCGAAAGTATTTTATTTATATTCAGCTACCTCGAAAACCTATAAAAACATACCAAATTCAATAAAGTCTGCCATACTTTTCAAATAAATTCAGTTTATAGATTTTGCATTTTTCATTTTGAGTTGCGTTCGAGAGCGCCTGCTTAATGCAGTTCGCTTCGGATCGATGAATTTTCAACTTCAATCAATTCATTAGACCGAGATTTATAATTATCAGTGATAACCGTTCTTGTACATCCTACAGAATTTACGCAAAATGGTGAAATATATCGATTTAGGGGGGGTCAACCCCTTACTCATTTTTCGTCCAAAATATGCAATCCATTTTTTATTCCGCCTGTTCAAACGGAAATTATGGAAGTTTGAAATATCGAGTTTTGGAAAAAATGCCATTTGAACGGTGAAATTCTAAACGCTTGCAGATATCGATTCGAAAGTATTTTTTTCTTATTCAGCAACCTCGAAAATCTATAAAAACATACCAAATTCAATAAAGTCTGCCATACTTTTCAAATAAATTCAGTTTATAGATTTTGCATTTTTCATTTTCGAGTTGCGTTCGAGAGCGCCTGCTTAATGCAGTTCGCTTCGGATCGATGAATTTTCAACGTCAATCGATTCATTAGACCGAGATTTTTATCAGTGATAACCGTTCTTGTAGATCCTACAGATTTTCGCAAAATGGTGAAATATAGCGTTTTAGGGGGGGTCAACCCCTTACCCATTTTTCGTCCAAAATTTCAAAAAAATAAGATGATCATTTTATGTGCTTATATTGAAGAGGACTACAGACTGAAAAAGAATATGCAATCCATTTTTTATTCCGCCTGTTCAAACGGAAATTATGGAAGTTTGAAATATCGAGTTTTGGAAAAAATGCCATTTGAACGGTGAAATTCTAAACGCTTGCAGATATCGATTCGAAAGTATTTTTTTTATTCAGCTACCTCGAAAATCTATAAAAACATACCAAATTCAATAAAGTCTGCCATACTTTTCAAATAAATTCAGTTTATAGATTTTGCATTTTTCATTTTCGAGTTGCGTTCGAGAGCGCCTGCTTAATGCAGTTCGCTTCGGATCGATGAATTTTCAACGTCAATCGATTCATTAGACCGAGATTCATAATTATCAGTGATAACCGTTCTTGTAGATCCTACAGAATTTTCGCAAAATGGTGAAATATAGCGTTTTAGGGGGGGTCAACCCCTTACTCATTTTTCGTCCAAAATTTCAAAATTTAAGATGATCATTTTATGTGCTTATATTGAAGAGGACTACAGACTGAAAAAAATATGCAATCCATTTTTTATTCCGCCTGTTCAAACGGAAATTATGGAAGTTTGAAATATCGAGTTTTGGAAAAAATGCCATTTGAACGGTGAAATTCTAAACGCTTGCAGATATCGATTCGAAAGTATTTTATTATATTCAGCTACCTCGAAAACCTATAAAAACATACCAAATTCAATAAAGTCTGCCATACTTTTCAAATAAATTCAGTTTATAGATTTTGCATTTTTCATTTTCGAGTTGCGTTCGAGAGCGCCTGCTTAATGCAGTTCGCTTCGGATCGATGAATTTTCAACGTCAATCGATTCATTAGACCGAGATTTATAATTATCAGTGATAACCGTTCTTGTAGATCCTACAGAATTTTCGCAAAATGGTGAAATATAGCGTTTTAGGGGGGGTCAACCCCTTACTCATTTTTCGTCCAAAATTTCAAAATTTAAGATGATCATTTTATGTGCTTATATTGAAGAGGACTACAGACTGAAAAAAATATGCAATCCATTTTTATTCCGCCTGTTCAAACGGAAATTATGGAAGTTTGAAATATCGAGTTTTGGAAAAAATGCCATTTGAACGGTGAAATTCTAAACGCTTGCAGATATCGATTCGAAAGTATTTTATTTATATTCAGCTACCTCGAAAACCTATAAAAACATACCAAATTCAATAAAGTCTGCCATACTTTTCAAATAAATTCAGTTTATAGATTTTGCATTTTTCATTTTCGAGTTGCGTTCGAGAGCGCCTGCTTAATGCAGTTCGCTTCGGATCGATGAATTTTCAACGTCAATCGATTCATTAGACCGAGATTTATAATTATCAGTGATAACCGTTCTTGTAGATCCTACAGATTTTTCGCAAAATGGTGAAATATAGCGTTTTAGGGGGGGTCAACCCCTTACTCATTTTTCGTCCAAAATTTCAAAATTTAAGATGATCATTTTATGTGCTTATATTGAAGAGGACTACAGACTGAAAAAAATATGCAATCCATTTTTTATTCCGCCTGTTCAAACGGAAATTATGGAAGTTTGAAATATCGAGTTTTGGAAAAAATGCCATTTGAACGGTGAAATTCTAAACGCTTGCAGATATCGATTCGAAAGTATTTTATTTATATTCAGCTACCTCGAAAACCTATAAAAACATACCAAATTCAATAAAGTCTGCCATACTTTTCAAATGAATTCAGTTTATAGCGCCTGCGTAATGCAGTTCGCTTCGGATCGATGAATTTTCAACGTCAATCGATTCATTAGACCGAGATTTATAATTATCAGTGATAACCGTTCTTGTAGATCCTACAGAATTTTCGCAAAATGGTGAAATATAGCGTTTTAGGGGGGGTCAACCCCTTACTCATTTTTCGTCCAAAATTTCAAAATTTAAGATGATCATTTTATGTGCTTATATTGAAGAGGACTACAGACTGAAAAAAATATGCAATCCATTTTTTTTTCGCCTGTTCAAACGGAAATTATGGAAGTTTGAAATATCGAGTTTTGGAAAAAATGCCATTTGAACGGTGAAATTCTAAACGCTTGCAGATATCGATTCGAAAGTATTTTTTTTCTTATTCAGCTACCTCGAAAACCTATAAAAACATACCAAATTCAATAAAGTCTGCCATACTTTTCAAATAAATTCAGTTTATAGATTTTGCATTTTCATTTTTGAGTTGCGTTCGAGAGCGCCTGCTTAATGCAGTTCGCTTCGGATCGATGAATTTTCAACGTCAATCGATTCATTAGACCGAGAATTATAATTATCAGTGATAACCGTTCTTGTAGATCCTACAGAATTTTCGCAAAATGGTGAAATATATCGTTTTAGGGGGGTCAACCCTTACTCATTTTTCGTCCAAAATTTCAAAATTTAAGATGATCATTTTATGTGCTTATATTGAAGAGGACTACAGACTGAAAAAAAAATGCAATCCATTTTTTATTCCGCCTGTTCAAACGGAAATTATGGAAGTTTGAAATATCGAGTTTTGGAAAAAATGCCATTTGAACGGTGAAATTCTAAACGCTTGCAGATATCGATTCGAAAGTATTTTTTTCTTATTCAGCAACCTCGAAAATCTATAAAAACATACCAAATTCAATAAAGTCTGCCATACTTTTCAAATAAATTCAGTTTATAGATTTTGCATTTTTCATTTTCGAGTTGCCTTCGAGAGCGCCTGCGTAATGCAGTTCGCTTCGGATCGATGAATTTTCAACGTCAATCGATTCATTAGACCGAGATTCATAATTATCAGTGATAACCGTTCTTGTAGATCCTACAGATTTTCGCAAAATGGTGAAATATAGCGTTTTAGGGGGGGTCAACCCCTTACTCATTTTTCGTCCAAAATTTCAAAATTTAAGATGATCATTTTATGTGCTTATATTGAAGAGGACTACAGACTGAAAAAGAATATGCAATCCATTTTTATTCCGCCTGTTCAAACGGAAATTATGGAAGTTTGAAATATCGAGTTTTGGAAAAAATGCCATTTGAACGGTGAAATTCTAAACGCTTGCAGATATCGATTCGAAAGTATTTTTTCTTATTCAGCTACCTCGAAAATCTATAAAAACATACCAAATTCAATAAAGTCTGCCATACTTTTCAAATAAATTCAGTTTATAGATTTTGCATTTTTCATTTTCGAGTTGCCTTCGAGAGCGCCTGCGTAATGCAGTTCGCTTCGGATCGATGAATTTTCAACGTCAATCGATTCATTAGACCGAGATTTATAATTATCAGTGATAACCGTCCTTGCAGATCCTACAGAATTTTCGCAAAATAATGAAATATAGCGTTTTACGGGGGGTCAACCCCTTACTCATTTTTCGTCCAAAATTTCAAAATTTAAGATGATCATTTTATGTGCTTACTAGCTGACCCGTGCCCACTCCGTTGGGCATAATGTTAATAATCCTTTTTTAGTACAGAGTGTTATGTTTTGATTTCTAACTGTCAAAAAGGAGGTTTATACACAGGTATATTTTGTATTTGCATGCTATTACAAAATTGGAAAGTAACTCTGTCCTAAAAAAACATTTGAGGGATTTGCGATAAACGAATTCCAGGGGGACCAAGTCGCGGGTAAAGCTAGTTTGGTAATGGTAATTTTACTTGTTCAAAACTTCTCTGTAAACAATATTGGATATAATGTTATCATTTGGCAGCAAAATACAGGGTCTTTATAAATGATTGTAACAGCGCAGTTGGCTTTGGATAGCAGAATACCAATCTCTAACCAATCAGAGCATAACATGATCACAGAATTCTGTGGTTTGCATAATCCAAAGCCAACTGCGCTGTTACAATCATTTATAGAGACCCTGTATATTGTCTGTCAGGAGTTCTAACCCGAGATAAGCCAACATGTAACTGCCAATGGGAAAAACACGGATTTCTCAGGTCAAGGCCCACCAGAGAGAAAATGTGTCACCTTGGGACTTGTTAATAGTGAGGGCAAAAGAGATCTTCACTGGAGGAAGCTGTAGCCTTTAAACGGTATGGGTAAATCAGTGGGAATCGTGGGTATCTGCAGAATATAGGCCAGTTGTCCCACTGCTGGCCCTGATAATGGTCGTCACGATTATACTGTCCCGTAACTATTTTGTAAGCAGCATTTTCTCATTACACATGCTGGGGGGGCTCAAGTTTCTTAATAGCATGATAGGAATGCCAACTTTCGTGAGGAAGTAAGCTAGAAGGGTTCAAAGAATTTAAAAATTTTTGGGGATAGACTTATAGTGATTGACCTGACCGGGCATTTTCTCTGAAATGAATTATTTGTTTCATTCACTGTATCGTTTCTGGGTGACAATATTGCCCTAGAACAAAGCAAATGATAATCTCCAATAAATTTTCAAGACCGGGATATATTGCATCAGTAAGATGTTCCAACCTGTGCAATATGTATCCTAATGTCCCGTCAAGTTTTTACGTCATTGCTGTTGGTGTTAGAAGAGACAATTTATTCTTCGCTAAGATTGAGTAGTTTACGCGGAAAGTCGTCATCGTCGTTGTCGCTCAAATGTTCGTAAATTGGGAGATGCAACCGAACTCCGTAAGTGAGATGATTTTAAGCATGCTCTGATGATATCGGCGCGTGTTCCTTTTGTTACTACAGGCAGTGTTTGCAGAAAATCGCCCGCAAAAACAAAGTAACACCACCCATTACAGCATCAGAGTTTCTGAGGTATTTGATAGTACATTTGTCCCATATAATTAAAGATGTTTTTCGTAAAAGTTTCCCGAGTGGCCCATTTTTACGTATGAAACAAACTGACTGTTACTCTAGTTAGACTGTCAGAGGTAGCTTAAAGGTGGATGTGCTGTTTTCCCATCATTTAACAGAGTAGCGGCAATCCCGAAGAGGCAACAGCTAGTCCATTTCTCCCGGATTGTCTCACTTTTGCCTATACCAAATTTGCAAAGAAACGATTTGCCAGTGCCTCCCGAGGCGTCAAGAAAAGTTAAACGTCTGTTATTAAGCACACAGTGAATTTTGTGCATCAAAAGCTCGTTTCTGGCCTTTAACTAATTTCGGTACATTTTCATTAATAAAACTGACAACTCATTGGTATCCTACGAACGTATCAGTAGTAGCCCGTTTCATTCTTATGTGGCCCGAAGCCGAACATATCGAAAGTGTGCTAATTCTGTTTCGAAGAATTCAATTCCGATGACGTCCGCTGCGCCTGCGTAAGGAGACGCGACGCGACTGAGCTGCCGTCGTCACGCGATCAGATGTAAAAGGTTACGCCCCCCCCTTCCCCGAAGCGAGCACTAACGCAAACCGAATTAAACCGAAGCCCTGGCGCGTCTTC
>JACDNR010001053.1:0-42860 GCA_013421045.1 Propylea japonica | reverse complement strand
AACACCATAAATGTCCAAAGCAGTTGTGTTTTTCAACAAGGAAACTACTTGCTTCACCTCCTCAGGTGTTGTCGGAGATAAAAAATGATTTTGTGTTTTTCCACCTTTTTGTTCTTTAAAAAAGCTTCGCTCACTTCAGAGTTTCCCGTCTGGCACATTTAGCTTTTCCACTATTTTCGCAAAATACAAGTTGAATTCTTCCCTCTGATAATTCGTTTGAGATGTTCCTACTGGAATTACATTTAATTTTAGAATTATGACTCTCCAAATATCGCGACTCTTGTTTTCAGATTGATTTATAAATTCCATATCTCTTTTCTTGATGACCTCATTTATTGAATTCTTAAGTTCTTGTTTCAAACCTTTATATAATTTCAACGAATAATCATCTTTTCTCACTTCAAAAATTGTGTGTGCGGCTTCAACTCTATTTCGAAGATTGACTATTTCCGGAACCAGCATTTAATTTTATTTTGGTTTAAAACATAGATTTTTCTTTCAGGAAAACAACTATCAAATAACGAGGATAAGGTATTATGGAATACTTTGTAGGACTCATACACGGAATCAACACACAAACAACTCCAATCAACCTTCTGTAATTGCTCACAAAAGAGTTACTATTTTTTTTGTTAAATGAACGAATTTTTTTATATTCTCTTTTTCCAGGAGATTTCGCCAGTGCAATGTCCAGTCTTTGACCCAGATGGTCCGATAAGTGGTGATTGACAGTAAACGCGCTATAGTCGGCACTTTTATGTTCGTGAAAATGTTATCGATACAATATCTCGAAGATGCGGTTATACGAGATGGTATCTTTAAAGATAACGTTTAAGCCGTCCGATTTGAATGTTTTTTTCTAGTTGTAGCTCTTTTATTGGCGAATATCATACTACAATGAGATGTTCAAAAAAAGAAATACATCATGCTCTACAGGGCGTTTAAATTTTCGGGTTTTTTTTTCATTAGAGTTTTAACGCCTTCTGTGGGCAATACCAGATACCTGAGGCTTCTATACTATACCATGGTTTAAGGATTTAAACAATATACTTACTATACAGTGATGTAGCCTGAGTATTTTACTTGTTTAAAAAGCAATTTAACTTGTACCCTTCCAGAGATATGGGGCCATCCATAAAGTACGTCGCACTAATTTCATGAGTTTTTGAGCCCCCCCCCGTCCTTGTCACAGGTGGTCACATTTCTGAGACCCCCTCTCCCTAGTGTGACGTCACATGTTTTGCAATTCAACATCAAAAAATTATTAAATTAAAACAGCAGTTCTGAAATTAGTTTTATTTACATTTAAATTAAGTACTTTTTTATGAAATCAACATAACATCAAATATTTGAAAGAATAACAATAAAATGAACTAATGAATTAACTTCTTCCTGTATATGCTGTTTTTTTATCAGCGTAAGTCGCACTGTATGTTTCGTATAATCTACGGTAAATATTACCTAAATCAATCTTTGTGTTCATTTTGAACTTGATTTATTAAACTACACTACTGGAAAAAATTAAAGGATAAAAAAAATTCCAAATTTTTGTCAATTTCAACATGCCGTAACTTTGAGAGAATGGTCGTACAAAGAATTTAAAAAGAGAAGTTGTAGCTCCAAGTGTCTAGTTTTTGGATTAGAACTTCAAAAATTTTAAGTTTCAGTGATTTTCGAGTAATGATAGAAAAATCAGCAACAACAAAATTCTCAAATTTTTACCACTTATTTTTTCTTGTCTACGAGCGTGGAAATTTTATTTTTGCATAATCGTTATAATGATGAGATACTTTGTTAATTCAGCTTTTAGTTTATGTTTTTATTGACCCCAATACGTTCACCTCTCGCCGAGATATCGGTCTTCAAATGGAAAAGGATCCATTTGTCTTTGATTATCGATTTCTCAGCAACCAATGATCGCACAGAAAATTGGAGGAGGGTTTCAAGACCTCAAATGAACTCCCATTATTGAACAACCATTGCTTATTCATATTTTCTTTCTTCATGTCACATCAATATAAAAATTTATGAAAAAAGGGCTTTTGGAGGTTTCTTGGAAAATCTACCGCTGGATCGAAAATGTTGAGGAAACCAATACTGTTAAGTGTGACTTTCACAGTTCATTTGCAGATAGTACATAAATTTCAAAAAAAAAAATAAAATAAAATAAAAAAATAAAATTTTTATTAATTCAATAACGGGTATTGCCACACCCCTGTTTTCAATAGCGGCTCTCAAACGTTCAGCCATATTTATGGATCCTTTTAAATTTGAAGACCGATATCTCGGCGAGAAGTGGACGTATTGAGGTCGATAAAAAAATAAATTAAAGCTGAATTAACAAAGTATCCCATCATTATAACGATTATGCAAAAATAGAATTTCCATGCTCGTAGACAAGAAAAAAATAAGTGGTAAAATTTTGAGAATTTTTTTGTTCCTGATTTTTCTATCATTCGAAACCCACTGGAACTTAAAATTTTTGAAGTTCTAATCCAAAACTAGAGACACTTGGAGCTACAATTTCCTTTTTCAAAATACCTTGTACGACCATTCCTCTCAAAGTTACGGCATGTTGAAAATTGCCGAAAAATTTGGAATTTTTTTTGATCCTTTAATTTTTTTCAGTAGTGTAGTTTGTTGACAACAACACTAATGGACTTGAGTTAGGTATGATTACATTGATGGTTTATGTAATTGTTGCTGAAAAAATTGCTGTATATTATTCATTGGTGTTTAATTAAATATACTGGTGGTGATTGGAGTACCCTACAATAATAGCTTAGCATTGATTTTTCCATTCTTTCAATGTTCCACTGGAACACAGCAATTTCTTTATTTCTGAGTCAGTTTTCTAAACCTGTTTATGCCGCTTCAAATTCGAATGAACTTAATCTGTATGTCCTTTGAGAAGGTCTTTCCGACTTACAACATACCAGTGACGGCTCGTGGTCTCCAGATGTGGGTCGGCCAGACAAAAGAAAAAATAGATATAATTATAATAATGATTTTTTCATTCGCGGTCGTGAACCGTTTATTTTTTTCCGCCATCACAGCCGCCTCGTCTTTGGTTTGTCCTAATAATTTAGTCGATATATTAAAATGATTGAAATTGTCTAATTTACCTATTGAAAATATCATTCGCGGTTCAAATTTCACTAACATCGAAAAATCCTCAAAAACTGTTTCCGATATTTCACCGTCCCGTCAACATTTGACAGAAACATCTAATATCCATTGTCTCGTATATTTACCAAGAAGAGTATGTTGCACTGTCTATTTCTTCATAAATTCATTCCCTCACCGAATCAATTAAACCACTCTGTATGGTTCTCCCTGAAATTCTCATAAATGTCTCTTGTGTCAATAGAAAAAGGATCATATTCAATAGATATTTCATAATTTTACAATTTTCCCTAACCTTATCGATGAAACTTTTTATTAATTTTGGGATGAGCACTCGAGCACTGTCCGAACAATTCAAAATATTTTGTGTTCCGACTCACCAAGTCGCCGCTGCATGACACAAACCTCCCTTATATGTACCATTACCCGATATCTCAAATTTAACAATAAAATAAATCTGTAATGAACTTACGAAAATAGCCGAAGAAATTTGAATAACACGTGGACAATTGTCTCTACACTGTCGACTTACCCCTAAAATACTAACTAATGCATAACCCTATTCAATTCCTTATACATAATATGCGAAGATCGCGAAATGCGCTGCTAGATGAATCCCCTCTTCTCTAGTACGGCCAGCCGACCTGACCGCGTATTCTAGACATTTTGAAATCACGATGTTCCTAAAGTTAAAAATATATTGATGATTTTTTCATGATCAGAAAATCAATAACTACTATCGAACGGCACGAAACCGATAGTTATAATTAACTATTCATTTTATCAGTGAATATTTGGTGAGAACTGTGAAAACTAGGTACTTCTGCTTGCCGCAGGGTAGGCCTGCCGACCGTGACTATTGGGAAGCGACCTACTATCGATGCGTTGTACCGTTCTACTGAGTGGACGTATTCTGGACGTATGTCGTAGTATCGCTTCATTTACGTACTGCTAGTACCATAGACAAACTACTCTCTAGAGGGTAGTTTATCTATGGCTAGTACGGCCGACGGCTGTGGGCCGACCTTGGTGTCACAATTGTAACATTTGTGTTACATTTCAGATCTACTGTTACGGTGTAACGTACAATTCTAAAATTATCAGTTTTCGGTGATGTTACGAAATGTATCATTTATAATTTTGGTTTGTAGCAATTTATTGAAGGGCAAGAACAACGCTGGATGCTTTGGAAATATAATGGTGAGCCGGAAAGAAAATGTTGGTCGGAATAAGTTATATTTTCCTGTTCTGAGTGGGAATATTAAATATCCAGGCAATTTGAATATCGAAATCGATCATTCAGAATAAGTTTTGAAAGAATTGAATATCTAGAATAATTTTCTATTTCCCGATTATTTATGGGTCGGCCGGGCCGACCCCGACGAGCCGTCACTGCAACATACAGTTTACATTTTTATTTCTTCACATTTAAATGAACTGAATCTACATGTCGTTTGAGAACGTGTTTACGATTTGAAGCAAAATCACACTGTTCACATTCATATTGCCTCAAATTCAAATGAACGAAATCTTTATGTGCTTTGAGATCGCCTTTTCGACGCGCAGCATATTCACACAGTTCACATTTATATGGCTTCAAATTCAAATGTACTGAATCTATATGTGTCTTGAGATGGCCTCTATGACTAGAAGCATATTCACACTGTTCACATTTATATTGCTTCAAATTCGAATGAACTGAATCTCTATGTAATTTGAGACTGCTTTTGTGACTAGTAGCAAAGTCACACTGTTCACATTTATATTGCTTCAAATTCGAATGAACTGAATCTCTATGTTTCTTGAGATCGCATTTTCGACTCGTAGCATATATTCACACTGTTCACATTTATGTCGCTTCAAATTCAAATGAACTGCTCCTATATGTAATTCGAGATGGGCTTTTTGATTTGCAGTATAATCACAATATGCACATTTATGTGGTTTCAATTTCAAATGAACTCTTTCTATATGTTTTTTGAGGTCAAAATATCGATTTGTAACATATTCACAATGTTCGCATGTATGTTGCTTCGAATGAACTGAATCAATATGATATTTGAGGTGGCTTTTTTTACGTGTCACATATTCACAATTTTCACATTTATGTTGCTTCAAATTAGGTGCATCAATGTATTGTTTGAGGTCAGCTCGATGATTTGCAGCATAAGAAGAAGGTTCTTGCTTCAAATCACCATGGTCCTGAACTGCATTTGTTGCACTCGCTTGTTGAATGGATTGACACATACTGAAACGTCTTTCATCATCTTGATGAGGGTTTTCACTTTTGTATTCAGCTTTATAAAATTGTTCCGATGGGCAGCCTGTTCCAATTCCAGTTAAAATTTCTAAATTCTTTCTGTCATGAATACCATTATCATCGATGAATTGTTCAAAAATATCGATGTATTCAAGTTTCACTTCCTCCATTTTCGAAACCTCTGGATCGACTAGATGCTGAACCTGAAAATATCACGATTGAATTTTTCTCAAAAGAGTGTAAAAAATATAATTTCTGAAAAGTACGACGCATTGTCAAGACATTTGAAAAGCAATTGTTAGACGTGAAATCCATAACTTTGACAGAAATCATGTGAAAAGTCAGTTTTCAGGGTGTAAGAGTTTTTTGTAACTCGTGGAGAGGAAAACAGCTGATAACTTACAAATATGTATGAGAGAGTTTCGTGATGAATGGAATATGTATTTCTGAGGTGCTGAGTAAGTGATAATGGTCCAAACGTTGTAAAAGCTGCGCATAATAAGCAGAAACTAAATATTTGAAACATAGATAAATTGAAAATAGTAATCATCGAAATGAATACAATCTTCAATTTATAGGCTCACAGAACCTTCTTCATGCGGACTGGGATGATTTATTCAAGATGTTGTCAAGTAGGGAAGAGACAGACCGGTTTCGGCCTCATTAGGCCTCGTCAGTGTCCCATATCCCTCAGAGACAACATCCTATTGAAAAACTTCTACATTTACCACTAATTGATAAAAGCTATCTAGTAGCAACTAACAGATGGTGACATCTAGTAGTGAGTAGTGTCAAATGAGAAGTTCAATCACAGATCGCATGCTGAAAGCACTGATTACTTCCTCTTCACTCTTTGAGATGCTAGCAGTGGCCCTACATCAGGGTCTCAATGCAAGTTTCTCCGAGTGATGGAAACACCCAATATTTTTGGCGAATGTGAAGTCAAGTGATTTTAAGATAAAGAAAAAATGACAAAACAAAAAAAAAGATGGCTACGTCTGTTTTCCGCGAAAAAAGCTAGCGTGCCGTATATGGAACAATTTGATGTACGGACTTTTAACGAACCGGGACTTAGAAAATAACATTTGTTCAGCATGTGCCAAATATGGCACGGTATGCAGTAAGGGGTTAATATTTTATTCAAATTTTCAATATATGCCTTCCATTTATATTCTCATCAGCCAGATTCCCAGAATTTTAACTTTTGCAGCAGGCTGTATTTAAGTTACCCAATGTTAGGCTGTCAGGAATTGTGTATTTGTTCTCTCTGTGTGGAAGAAGATACACTCTGTTTCATTTGTGTTCAATATAATTCCGTTTCCTGCACACCAGTTTTTGATTTTGCCAAAGATGATCTCTACACTATGTGTTACTGTATGTATATTTTCTGCAGATAGGACCACATAGCTATTCAGGGATGCTCTGTTCGATACCATTTCCTCGTATTTACTTTGAACAAGATTGTCTCCCAAGTATGAGTTCAATATGGGTTGATTTTAATCGATTAATATTATTCTCTGCAGACATAGTGTATTAGACCAGGCCGAAACCTTCAAAATGGTAAAAAATGAAAAAAAAAACGCAGTAGGATGAAACCCATTAGAAAAGGAGGGGAATATGATCAAAATGAAGGAAAAACAAATTACGGTTGATCTGAGTTCGGGAAGTGGGAGGGGTGAGTTTTTATGGGTGAAAAATGGTTTTCCTTAATTTCCGGCAAAACTACAAGTCCTATAGAAAAAATTAAATGGCAAAGTTGTAGGTAATGAAAAGATCTACAACTTTTGTATCGACAATTATTTCACAAACCTCAAAATTTAGGTGAAAAATTCAAAAAACCAAATTTTTGGTTTTTTATTTATATCTTTTCAAAAAAAATTTTTTTCTACGAAATTTTGTGAAAACTTACCTTATTATGTCCCAAATACACTGTAATTTATTTGATTTAAAATATTTATGTTTTCGTCTTATTTTTACTTAATATCAAAAAAGCACCCCAATTTTCAATCGAAAATTCTGACGTCAAAATATCAGCTTTTTTCAAAAAGTTTAAAGGCTTTTTCTTCATTGAAATATCTACTTTCTGATGGTGTGAAAAAATATACATTACTATAAGGAGTGTTCTCAGAATCAACGATTTATGAAACCCACCATTAGAGTAACTCAGTCCCCACTTCTCTATGAAATAACTTACAATGGGTTAAAAATTAACCAAAAGTCACTCAGGTATATGAATTATCTCAAAACAGCAATAAATAGTCATCTAAAAATATTATTTAAACAAGATTCTACAGCTTTTTCAAAATATTGTAGATGTCTTATTAAATATTAACTTTATTAACTTATTTTTTTGTTAATTATAGAAGTATATTTCAATTTGTAATTTTTTCGTTTATGAATGAAACAAGAAATCTTACGTTTTTGAGTAATTAAAGAGTAAATTTTAATAATTACCTCAAATTGTACATAATGATTTCTTCATTGAAATATCTACTTTCTGATGGTATAAAAAATATACATTACTAGAAATGTTCTCAGAAAATGCAAAAAAATTGAAAAAAACCCAAATTCGAAAATTTTTTTTAATCATTATGTACAATTTTGAGGTATTTATTAAAATTTACTCTTTAATTACTCAAAAAACGTAAGATTTCCTTTTCATTCATTTCATAAACGAAAAATTTCAAATTGAAATATACTTCTATTATTAACAAAAAAATAAGTTAATAAAGTTAATATTCAATAAGACATCTACAATATTTTGAAAAGTTGTAGAATCTTGTTTAAATAATATTTTTAGATGACTATTTATTGCTGTTTTGAGATAATTCATATACCCGAGTGACTTTTGGTTAATTTTAACCCATTGTAAGTTATTTCATAGATAAGTGGGGACTGAGTTACTCTAATGGTGGGTTTCACAAATCGTTGATTCTGAGAACACTCCTTATAGTAATGTATATTTTTTTCACACCATCAGAAAGTAGATATTTCAATGAAGAAAAAGCCTTTAACTTTTTGAACAAAGCTGATATTCTGACGACAGAATTTTCGATTGAAAATTGGGGTGCTTTTTTGATATTAAGTAAAATAAGACGAAAACATAAATATTTTAAATCAAATAAATTACAGTGTATTTGGGACATAATAAGGTAAGTTTTCACAAAATTTCGTAGAAAAAATTTTTTTTTTGAAAAAGATAATAATAAAACCAAAAACTTGGTTTTTTGAATTTTTCACCTAAATTTTGAGGTTATGTGAAAAAATTGTCGATACAAAAGTTGTAGATCTTTTCATTACCTACAACTTTGCCATTTAATTTTTTTCCATAGGACTAGAAGTTTTGCCGGAAATCAAGGAAAACCATTTTTCACCCTTAAAAACACACCCCCTCCCACTTCCCGGACTCGGATCGACCGTATTTATTTTTTCTTTCATTTTGATCATATTTCCCTCCTTTTTCAATGGGTTCATCCTACTGCAATTTTTTTTGTTTCAAAATTATCGACCCTGGTCTATGTATATTAGTAGAAACGCCTGGAAATATTTGGAAATGTGCAGAAATACTTTGACATGTTTGGAAATGTTTTAAGGTTTGAGGTTGGAATATTCATTTGATAACCTTAACGTGATCATTTGTTTATTATAGCAACGTGCAAAAGTCAACAATCTGATTGTCTATTATTATGTGTATAATAGTAAATTATGCAACCAGCGAATAACGTGTAACGAGGCAAAATTGTTTCAATAGGCTTTCAGTTTCATTCAATCGTAGTTGAAGGTAAACGAAAACGTTTACCTCTTCACTGAAAACATACGATGAATTTAATTGCAATTTCCAGATATCGAATACGTAGGGCGAGGTCGGACGCATGTCTTCAAAAAAGTATAAAACGCAAGATTCTACGCCGAATAAGTCAGTTGAATTAAACAAAATCTCCTACAAGGCCAAGCAATAGAGATATTTCCTTGACAAAAATACTACCTGGAAGCCACCTGTGCCATTCCGAGCAGGACAGTCCGTAGTTTATTCCCACCATGTTTTCAACACGAAAATGCCATTTTTTATTTGTTATTAACAAAAAACAACAAAAATACGCGTTCTTTTTAGTTTTTTCGTTGCAAAATGGAAACTATTGATGCAGTGATAACGTTGCAATGGGATGAATTGTAGAGAATTACATTGTGAAGAGAATGATGGGTCAAACGATCCGATCGAATAATTAAAACTGGAGAAAAGCGGAAAAAACCGGAAAATTGCGTGTTTTTTCTTTTAACTCATAACTCTGCCATTTTGCAATATTAAGAACTGAAACTTCACACGATAGTAGCTATTGACGTGCAATTCATGTGTGCCAAAATTGGATTCGGTCGGATAAATAGTTTTCACATAATTCCCATTTGAATTTTTTTTGGACATATTTTCGCGGAGAGCTGGATGCGTTTGAGGTCATCCGATTGAAATAAAAAAAAATGATTTGGAAAGAAGACGTGATCAGTAACAAAACGTCTATTCTGATTTTTCAATAAAACGCGTTTAAGTGTGTTAAAAACTAGCGAGAACATGAGGGAAAACGACCGACCAAGCGAGAGTGATCGAGTGGTGAGGGAATGAGCGAATCGAGGGGAAACGCCGCGGAAGCCAACGGTCGCCGAGTTTAAGAATTGTTGCGCGGATAGCAAATTTTGTACACATATACGTTTCCCCTCGATTCGCTTATTTCCTCTCCACTCGAAAGCTCTCGCTCGGTCGGCCGTTTTCCCTCATGTTCTCACTAGTTTTTAACACACTTAAACGCGTTTTATTGAAAAATCAGAATAGACGTTTTGTTACTGATCACGTCTTCTTTCCAAATCATTTTTTTTAATTTCAATCGGATGACCTCAAACGCATCCAGCTCTCCGCGAAAATATGTCAAAAAAAAATTCAAATGGGAATTATGTGAAAACTATTTATCCGACCGAATCCAATTTTGGCACACATGAATTGCACGTCAATAGCTACTATCGTGTGAAGTTTCAGTTCTTAATATTGCAAAATGGCAGAGTTATGAGTTAAAAGAAAAAACACGCAATTTTCCGGTTTTTTCCGCTTTTCTCCAGTTTTAATTATTCGATCGGATCGTTTGACCCATCATTCTCTTCACAATGTAATTCTCTACAATTCATCCCATTGTAACGTTATCACTGCATCAATAGTTTCCATTTTGCAACGAAAAAACTAAAAAGAACGCGTATTTTTGTTGTTTTTTGTTAATAACAAATAAAAAAATGGCATTTTCGTGTTTAAAACGTGGTGGGAATAAACTACGGACTGTCCTGCACGGAATGGCACAGGTGGCGTCCAGGTAGTATTTTTGTCAAAAAACTAATCATTTGTAGCTCTGTTGCTTGGCGTACTACTTCAAGAAAGTTAATAGCCTACCAGTGCCAGTCCGTTCAAAAGTAAGTGTCACCAGAGGGTTCTACAGGAACAAGTTCAATAGGTATGATTGTTTCAATTCTTGTTTGCTGGTTTTGATATTTTTTATGTATTTCTCTTATTGCATTAACCCGTTCCTTTCTTCACTCGTGTCCTCGGAGGTTGTGTAGTAGCTTCAAACGGCCTGCATGACGTTCTGAAATCCTGAGTCTGCAAGAGGGTGTATGTTAGATGCCTTAATCTGTGTCTAGACCATTTTTGAGGGTAATCAAAGAATTCCTTGATTCTCTTAGATGAAATAACATTTTATTTTTTATCTCAGACAGTATTCACCGCAGGTAAAACACCATTATCACTGTTAATTATGAAGTGTTAATGTTTAAGTACCCTACAATAGCATAGCATTGATATTTCCATTATTTCAATATTCACGGCAATTTCTATATTTCTGAGTCAGTTTCCAAACCTGTAGGTGATATTATTTATATGCCGCTTCAAATTCAAATGAACTCAATCTGTATGTCGTTCGAGAAGGACCTCCCGACTTACAGCATACAGTGTTAATTTTTATTGCTTCACATTTGAATGAACGGAATCTACATGTCGTTTGAGGAAGTATTTTTGAGTTGAAGCATAATCACATTGTTCACATTCATATTTCTTCAAATTCAAATGAACTGCATCTATATGTTTTTTGAGATCACCTTTTCGGCTCGTAGCATATTCACACTCTTCACATTTATAATGCTTCAAATTCAAATGAAGTGACTTTATATGTGTTTTGAGATGGGCTTTCTGACTTGCGGTATAATCACAATATGCACATTTATGTTGCTTCGAAACCAAGTGAACAGAATCTTTATGTGCTTTGATATGACCTTGCTTCAAATTTGAATGGACTGAATCTACATGTCGTTTGAGATAGCATTTTTGAGTTGAAGTATAATCACACTGTTCACATTCATATTTCTTCAAATTCAAATGAACTGCATCTATATGTTTTTTGAGATCGCCTTTTCGACTCGTAGAATATTCACACTGTTCACATTTATGATGCTTCAAGTTCAAATGAAGTGACTTTATATGAGTTTTGAGATGGGCTTTCTGACTTGCAGTATAATCACAATATGCACATTTATGTTGCTTCGAATTCAAATGAATTGAATCTATATGTTCTTTGATTTGGCCTTTTGAGCTTGAAATATATTCACACTGTTCACATCGAACAGCTTCAAATGAACTGAATCTACATGTCGTTTGAGATAGCATTTCTGAGTTGAAGTATAATCACACTGTTCGCATTCATATTGCCTCAAATTCAAATGAACGAAATCTATATGTTTTTTGAGATCGCCTTTTCGACGCGCAGCATATTCACACAGTTCACATTTATATGGCTTCAAATTCAAATGAACTGAATCTATATGTGTCTTGAGATGGCCTCTATGAGTGGAAGCATATTCACACTGTTCACATTTATGTTGCTTCAAACTTAAATGAACTGAATCTATATGTGCTCTGAGACTGCGTTTCAAACTTGTTGCAAAGTCACACTGTTCACATTTATGTTGCTTTAAATTCAAATGTACTGAATCTATATGTGTTTTGAGACTGCTTTTTAAACTTGTTTCAAAGTCACACTGTTCACATTTATGTTGCTTCAAATTCAAATGTACTGAATCTATATGTGTTTTGAGACTGCTTTTTAAACTTGTTTCAAAGTCACACTGTTCACATTTATGTTGCTTCAAATTCAAATGTACTGAATCTATATGTGTTTTGAGACTGCTTTTTAAACTTGTTTCAAAGTCACAATGTTCACATTTATGTTGCTTCAAATTCAAATGTACTGAATCTATATGTGTTTTGAGACTGCTTTTAAAACTTATTTCAAAGTCACAATGTTCACATTTATGTTGCTTCAAATTCAAATGAACTGAATCTATATGTCGTTTGAGACAGTTTTTTAAACTTGTTTCATAGTCACACTGTTCACATTTATGTTGCTTCAAATTCAAATGTACTGAATCTATATGTGTTTTGAGACTGCTTTTAAAACTTGTTTCAAAGTCACAATGTTCACATTTATGTTGCTTCAAATTCAAATGTACTGAATCTATATGTGTTTTGAGGTGGCTTTTTTGACTTGCAGTAAAATCACAAATTGTACATTTATGTGGTTTCAATTTCAAATGAACTCTTTCTATATGTTTTTTGAGGATAAAATGTCGTCTTGCAATATATTCACAATGATCACATTCATGTTGCCTCAAATTCAAATGAACTGAATCTATATGTGCTTTGAGATTGCGTTTCAAACTTGTTGCAAAGTCACACTGTTCACATTTATGTTGCTTCAAATTCAAATGAACTGAATCTATATGTGCTTTAAGATTGCGTTTCAAACTTGTTGCAAAGTCACACTGTTCACATTTATGTTGCTTCAAATTCAAATGAACTGAATCTATATGTGTTTTGAGACTGCTTTTTAAACTTGTTTCATAGTCACACTGTTCACATTTATGTTGCTTCAAATTCAAATGTACTGAATCTATATGTGTTTTGAGACTGCTTTTTAAACTTGTTTCAAAGTCACACTGTTTACATTTATGTTGCTTCAAATTCAAATGTACTGAATCTATATGTGTTTTGAGGTGGCTTTTTTGACTTGCAGTAAAATCACAAATTGTACATTTATGTGGTTTCAATTTCAAATGAACTCTTTCTATATGTTTTTGAGGCAAAAATATCGAGTTGCAATATATCCACAATGTTCACATTTATGTTGCTTCAAATTAGTTTCATCAATATGGGGTTTGAGATCAGCTCCATGATTTGCAGCATAAGAAGAAGGTTCTTGCTTCAAATCACCATGGTCCTGCATTTCATTTGTTGCACTCGCTGGTTCCGGAATGGATTCACACATACTGAAACGTCTTTCATCATGATGATGAGGGTTTTCAGTTTTGTATTCAGCTTTATAAAATTGTTCCGATGAGCAGCCTGTTCCAATTCCAGTTAAAATTTCTAAATTCTTTCTGTCATGAATACCATTATCATCGATGAATTGTTCAAAAATATCGATGTATTCGAGTTTCACTTCCTCCATTTTCTAAACCTCTGGATCGACTAGATGCTGAACCTGAAAATATCACGATTGAATTTCTCAAAACAGCGTAGAAAATATAATTTTTTTTTGACCAAAATCGCAGAGAAAATTGTTTTCGTATCAACGATTAGTTGGGTATTCCGAAATTTTCAACGAACCTTGGCCCCAAAATTGACCAAGTTCAACCCAGTGGTGCAACAAAACCAGCGAGCGGAAGTTAACATCGCGGAAGCTCATAGTTAGGACAACAACACAAAGTCATCAGCTTTCAGGTGGAGAAATTATAGTTTGGTACGGAGTTTCTGGAACGAAACTGCCTGCTATAATCGCTGTATCCCCTGAAACGGAAGAAAAGAAGAAAGAAGAAATCTTTATGAAGCCAGTAGCGTAAGTTTCACATCCTTTTTTCCCAAAAATCCCATCACCTTATTTTCATTCATAGATATATATAATTTTTTTTGTGAAAACTTGATTATTTTTGTGAATCGATTATACTTCGGTACAAATATATAATAAAATATTCATATGAACGATAATATTAGAGATCGTAGTCCTTTAAGAAGAGAAAACAGACAAGCAATAAGAATGGCAGTTCCACAAGTTCAAAAACATCATATTGATTGCGTACCAGAATACGACGGCAACCCTTCAACTCTAGCTATTTTTATTCAGTCGAGTGAATATCTGATCAAGTGTCCGTGAAGTTAGCACCCACTTTTTCGAAAATGAAAATTTTTTTCTTGCATTCGTTAGTAACTCGTTAGTAACTATTTGTAACATCAAAATTTTCGTTTGTACCTCAAAGGAACTGGTGGAAAAACACCGCATTCCGCTGGGTGCTAACTTCACGGGCACCCACATTTTCGAAAATCAAAAAAAATTTTGTTGCATTCGTTAGAAACTCGTTAGTAACTTTTTGTAACGCAAAAATCTTTGTTTGTAACCTAACCTGTCATGAGAAAATGACACCCCAACATGCGAAGTTAGCACCCACTTTTTCGAAAATGAAGAAGATTTTTGTAATACGTTAGTAACTATTGTAACTCAAAAATTTTCGTTTGTAACCTAACCTGTAATGGAAAGATTACAGCCCTAAAATGCGAAGTTAGCACCCACTTTTTCGAAAATGAGGAAGATTTTTTTAGCATTCGTTAGTAGGTCGTTAGTAATTATTTGTAACATCAAAATTTTTGTTTGTACCTCAAAGGAACTGGTGAAAAAATACCGCATTCCGCTGGGTTTTAACATCACGGGCGCCCACATTTTCGAAAATTAAAGAAAAATTTGTTCCATTCATTAGTAACTATTTGTAACGCAAAAAACTTTGTAACCTTACCTGTCATGAGAAAATGAAAATAAATTAGCACCCACTTTTTCGAAAATGAGAAACGTTTTTTTCGCATTCGTTAGTTACACGTTAGTAACTATTTGTAATTCAAAAATTTTCGTTTGTAACCTAACCTGTAATGAAAAAACTACACTCCTAAAATGCGAAGCACCCACTTTTTGGAGAATGGAGAAAAAATTTTTTAATCGTAAGTAACTCGTCAGTAACTTTGATAATTTGAAATTTAGAGACAGTAACACAAAAATTTTCGTTTGTAACCTTATCTGTAACGATAAAATTACACCCCTGAAGTGAGAAGTTAGCACTTACTTCTTCGAAAATGAAGAAGATTTTTTTTGCATTCGTTATTAACTCTTTAGTAACTATTTGTAACACAAAAATTTTCGTTTGTTACCTAACCTGTAATGGAAAAATGATATTAGCGATAGCATCCACTTTATCTAAAATGAGGAAAATTTTTTAAGCATTCGTTAGTAACTCGTTAGTAACCATTTATAACACAACAATTTTTCTCTGTAAGACAACCTACAATAGAATAGTCACATCTCTTAAATGCGCGGTTAGAACAAACTATTCCCAAAAAGAAAAAAACAAGTTCTTTTCGATTCGGTAGTAACTCGATTGTGTCTGTTTGTTTTAGAAAATTATGAGATTGTTAACTGACAATAAAAGAAAAACAGCAACCCTTAAATGCTGAGTAAGCACCCACTATTTCGGAAACGCACACATTTTTTTACTTTAAAAACTTTCTTGCAAATGTGATTTCAGTTTCAATATTGAATAATGGTAAGAAACATTAGATTCATGTTTTTAATTCATTTGAATCAGAATTATATATTACTTTCATTCAAACATCAAGAATAAATGGAAGAATGCTCTGCGACAAAATTGGAAATTAGAGACAAAGATTGTAGCAAAATTCCTATCATTTTAAGGAGTATTGCTTTATTTGAGCAGTTCTGGAGATAATCATGACACTCATGTTTTTTTTTCAATCAAATTTGACCATCCAGTCTGATTCCATTGAGTTGATAAATTTATATTGCCAATCAAACTAGCGCTTTTTAAATTAAATCAATTCAGATATTAGATAAATGAGAAATAGGACTTGGAAAATAAACGAAATAGCATGTCCTATTTACCGTTTATCTTTATTTCAAATTGATTGGTTATTATAGGTATTATATATAAATGAATAAATAAAAAATTATCTAATGCGCCAGGTGACTAAAGCAATATTTCGTTTTCAGAAGTGGAATATATATATATCTTCGAAAGAAAAGTCTCGAAAAAATATACTGTCGCATTAAAAAAGAAAGGACCTTTTCAAAAACATATCGCATTACCCATATTGTCTGATAAAATTAAAGGAATCACGCCTGCCGGTCACAAGAATTAAATCATAAAATGATGGATTTCATGTCGAACTGAACCCTTAAACGAAATTGACGATTTACCAAAATCTTGATATCTGCTAGAAGACAGCACTTCTTGTAAATGTGAAACCTTTTATGAATTAATTAATAGGTATGTAATTTATTAATTTCAGACAAGTTATATATTTGTATGCTCTAGATTTTACCAATCCATGAGTAACTTTCGATATCTCATAAAATGGTGTCTGTTCATACATTCATGAAAATAATTTGCATTATATTGTAACAAAAAATATATTTCCAAAACAAAATTTAATTTTTTACTTCATATTAAGATTAAATACTATACAATAGTAGGTGGAAGCAAGCCCCATTTGTTTTCGGTACAAGCTTAATTTTTTAGTCCTGTGATCATATAACTCTAAAGCCCCATCATTTCTACGACATACAGCAACGTAGTGTCCTTAACGAAAATTTTTGAGTTACAAATAGTTACTAACGTGTTACTAACAATGCAAAAAAAATCTTCTTCATTTTCGAAAAAGTGCATTTTGGGGGTGTCATTTTCTCATGACAGGTAAGGTTACAAACAAAGATTTTTGCGTTACAAATAGTTACTAACGAGTTACTAACGAATGCAACCAATTTTTTTTGAATTTTCGAAAATGTGGGTGCTCGTGAAGTTAGCACCCAGCGGAATGCGGTGTTTTTCCACCAGATCCCTTGAGGTACAAACGAAAATTTTGATGTTACAAATAGTTAAAAACGAGTTACTAACGAATGCAAGAAAATTTTTTTTCATTTTCGTAAAAGTGGGTGCTAACTTCGCATTTCAGGGGTAAAATTTTTCCATTACAGGTTAGGTTACAAACGAAAATTTTTAAGTTACAAATAGTTACTAACGTGTTACTATCGAATGCAAAAAAAATCTTCTTTATTTTCGAAAAAGTGGGTGCTAACTTCGCATTTTGGAGGTGTCATTTTCTCATGATAGGTAAGGTTACAAACAAAATTTTTTGCGTCACAAATAGTTACTAACGAGTTGCTAACGAATGCAACAAATTTTTTTTTAATTTTCGAAAATGTGGGTGCCCGTGAAGTTAGCACCCAGCGGAATGCGGTGTTTTTCTACCAGTTCCTTTGAGGTACAAACGAAAATTTTGATGTTACAAATAGTTACTAACGAGTTACTAACGAATGCAAGAAAAATTTTTTTCATTTTCGAAAAAGTGGGTGCTAACTTCACGGACACTCTGATCAATAATTTTTCTGATCCGAATAATGCAGCGAATCCACAAAATGAATTTCTTTTGCGAGCTGTAATAGGAAAGCTAACAGGCAGAGCCCTAAATTTAGTAGGTAGTAGAGGTAATCTCAGAAACTGGTTATCGATTAAAAATTTACTACTTCAGTTCTTCTCAGATCAGCGAGACGAAAACTGTTTAGTGGGAGACTTGATGCATCTAAAACAAGGAAAATTCGAAAACCCTGTAAATTTCGGCTATAGATGTCAGGATCTCCTGAGTTTATTACTGAATAAAATTCAATTAACGGAAGTCGATCCGAATATCAGAGATTTAAAAAAGAATTTATATGAAAATCAAGCACGTAATGCGTTCCTTAGAGGTCTTCACTCAAATATACCTATTAGATTAAGAAATCCACAAAATTTAGAACAAGCTATCTCGTTCACGATAGAGGAACAAAATTTCATGTATGCCAGACGAAATTTAACACTCCAACATTCTATCAAGCCTCCGAGTCCTCATTATAAAACTTCTCCCCCTTGGAGACAAAATGTACAGCGTCCATTATATCAAAACTTGAGCCCTGTTAATCAAATACCGTTCACACAAACTCGTCAAAATTTAATTCAGCCAAATCACAATAGTCAAAGAAGTGCGCAAATTAGAAATCCCTCACAAATACGGCCACAACCGGTACCTATGGACACGTCCTCAGCTAATACAAGACGAACACAACGACCCCAAAGTAGAATGAATCAATCTAATAGAATACCAAATCAAAGAAATTTCATCTCCGAAGAACTCTTCCAGCAAGAAATTCAGGAAGAAACAGAAGAATATAATAGCGATGATTATAATTACGATGACTATTATACAGCAGATCATAGTCAAACTGATCAATATGAATTCACTGAATACGAAAATGATCAATATTCCGATTTAGCGAATGAAAATTTTCAGTTCCCACAAATTCACCAGCAACAAACTTAATAAATATTTCAATATAAATACTCCTTCTTTACCATTCATAAAAATTCCAGGAGTTGGTTTTAAATTTATGATTGATACTGGAAGTTCAAGAACTCTAATCAGTCCTCGGATAGTGGATAAATACTATCAGAAATATATTAAATATGCTCCATTCAAAATAAAAACAGCTCATAATACCACAGTTCATGAATATGTTGCAAATATACCACTTCCAAAAATTTTCAAAACTAGAGAATATTTTAACTTTCACATTTTCGAGTTCAACGATGAATATGACGGATTAATAGGGATGGATTTATTGACTCATTTAGGCGCAAATATCGATTTAAATAAAAACGTACTTTATACAAAGAACGGACCTATTCCTTTATATTTCAAGAACAAATCTTACTCATACGTCTTACCACCTAGGTCTCAAAAAGTAATAAAAGTACCCATAAATTCGAATGAACTTAATCAAGGTATTGTGGAATACATCAAACTAAGAGAAGGTATCGAAATTCCACAATGTCTAGTCAAAATAGAAAATGATGAAGCATACCTAACAGTAACAAATAGCAATGAAGGAGAAGAACATATTATAATAAATCCTATACAAATTATCGAAATAAATGAGTCCAATATAACCCCGATATCGATTCCATCAGATGACATCGAAACCGATAACCTTTTGAAAGAAAATATGAAAAATCTCAGGTTAGAACATCTAAATAAAGAAGAAAAAGACGCTATCCGAAAAATCTGTTTCGAATACAGAGACATTTTTCACTGTAAAAAGTTACCTTTGAGTTTCACTAATGTAGTTAAACATGAAATCAGAACTGGAGATGAAACTCCAATTTTCCAAAAGGCTTATAGAATGCCAGAAACGCAAAAGAGAGAGGTCGAAAATCAGGTCAGAGAACTTTTGAAGAACGGCATAATTCAACCCTCTACTAGTCCGTGGAGCAGTCCAGTCGTCGTTGTTCCAAAGAAAGTCGATGCATCTGGACAACAAAAATATCGTTAATGTGTTGATTATAGATTACTTAACAAAAAAAGCATTGATGATCAATACCCTCTCCCGAACATCAGTGATGTATTAGACAAACTCGGAAAATGTAAATATTTTTCTACACTTGACTTAGCATCAGGATACCATCAAATCGAAATGCACCCTAGATATTCCCAAAACAGCTTTTTCTACGGAACGAGGTCATTATAAATATAAAAGACTTCCTTTTGGACTAAAAAATGCACCACGAACATTTCAAAGAGTAATGGATAATATTCTTAGAGGTATAATGAATGAATGTTGCTTAGTTTATTTAGATGATATAATAATATTTTCAACATCACTCCAAGAACACATAGAAAAACTGCGTAAAGTTTTTGATCGTATTAGAGAAGCAAATTTGAAGATTCAAATGGATAAATCTGAATTCTTAAAAAAAGAAGTTCAATTCTTAGGTCACATCATAACACCAGAAGGTCTTAAACCTAACCCTCTAAAAATTGATGCAATTTTACGATACCCAGTTCCCAAAACACCAACTGAGTTGAAAGGATTTCTCGGACTCACAGGATATTATCGCAAGTTTATAAGGGACTATGCCAAAATTACAAAATCATTAACCGTTTGTTTGAAAAAAGAAGAAAAATAGTTCATTCGGAAGAATTCATGAAATCGTTCAACAAATGTAAGGAAATACTCACTAATCCTCCAGTTTTACAATACCCGGATTTTAGTAAAAATTTTATAGTCACTACGGATGCATCAAATGTAGCCATCGGCGCTATCTTATCACAGGGACCATTGGTTCAGACAGACCAATATGTTACGCATCAAGAACTCTTAATCAATCGGAAGAACGCTACAGCACTATTGAAAAAGAACTTCTAGCAGTAGTCTGGGCAGTTAAAACTTTAGACCCTACATATATGGTAGAAAATTCATAATATGTACCGATCACCGGCCTTTAATTTGGCTTGATAAACTTAAGGAACCAAATTCAAAATTACATAGATGGAAAATACGATTAGAAGAATATGACTACGAACTTGCCTACAAAAAAGGGTCAATAAACAGAAATGCCGACGCACTATCAAGAATTCAATTGAACCCTATTGACACAGATTCTCTAATAAATAACGTGGACGAAAACGAAATCGATAAACTATTAGAAGACGCATCGTCAATCGAAATGTCTGATTCAGAATTAGATGCAATACTAGAAAAACTGGATACCACAGAACAAGGTAATGATAAACAGTCAGAAAGGAGTCAAGACACCATACATTCTTCAAATACGGAGACAGAAAACTCATCACCGATAAAAATATCGAACGATATAATTGACTCTAAACCTAATCAATATTTTATTCAGGAAATATATAACAACCCAAAACCTGTGAGAAAAGAATCAGTGGGAAACATAAAAAAATTCTACGTACAGATAACTAGCTCGAATAACGAATCTGAGATCACACGATTCCTGAAAGAATACACAGCAGATAAGAAAAGATATTATTTCCACTTCGAATCCGAGAATATGTTTAGAAATTTTAGCAACGTTGTTAACAAGTTGTTCAACAGAAACGGTCCAGAGATCATATATTGCACTGAAAGAAGAGAAGTAATTCAAGACGAAGAGCTTATCATTCAGGCGATAAAATTCCAACACGAAGGAAAAACAAATCACCGAGGTGTAAATGAGACATTGAGGCAACTTCAGCGGAAATATTTCTTTCCATCAATGAAAGAACGCGTTTCGAACTACATAGCGAACTGCGAAATTTGTAAAAAAAATAAATACGAAAGAAATCCCCCTAGAATCGAGATGATGCTAACAGACACCCCTTATAGACCTTTTGAAAAAATACATTTAGACATTTATACACTGGAAAATACAAAATTTTTAACAATAATTGACGCATTCACGAAGTTAGGCCAAGCGATAGAACTAAAATCCAAAAACTCGGTAGACATATTCCATGCGTTAATAAATTATTTTTCTTTTTACGGAACACCTTTACTCATTAGTTCGGACCAAGGAATGGAATTTTTCGGACATGTTGTAAAAGAACTATTAGAAACACATAAAATAAATATTCATTTCACAACAGCACATCACCCCGATTCGGATGGAATAATTGAGAGATTCCACTCAACAATAGCAGAACATTGTAGAATTTTGAGATCACAATCCAAAGATTCTATAGGAATCATTATGAAATATGCCATCATAGGTTACAACAATTCTATTCATTCTGCAACAAAGCTTACCCCACTTGAACTAACTTTCGGTCATACGAAATTGAAAGATCCTCTAGACATTCTCTACGATAAACAAATGTACAGTGACTATTTACAAAAACATAAGGAGAAAATGGCACTAGTATATGATAAAGTAAATGAAAATTTAATTTCCCATAAAAACAAAATTGTCCAAAAAATCCTTTCAAAATTGGCCAAACAGTTTACGAAAAAAGCTATAAATACGCACGTAACAAGAGCGGACCTAAATTTAGCGGACCATTCATTATAACCAAAATTTTACCAGGCAATAAAGCCCTCATTCAAAAATTAGAGGGAAATAAATCAAAACAAAATGTAGGCCGGACAGTTCATTTGAAAAATCTAAGACAACCTATTATTGCAGGATCATCACCCTCGCAACAATCTGCGGGACCCTCGTCCTAGAATGTACAGAAGTGAAGATATTGAAAATCACGGATAACCCCGGCTTGTTACCCATGAAAAAAGGTTTATCTCAAAATGTTGTGAATCATTGGACACTCATACAAATCATCGATTTATCCAACATAACGTCGGAATTCCATAAATTAATGTCTAGTTATCAAAAGATGAATATTTCTTTTCATAATTCAAAACACGGTAAAAATTATTTACAGGAAATTTCCAATCACAAATATATTTTAGATTATAAAATCGACGAAACTCATAAAAAGCTCAGGCAATTAATACCAAACTCCAATAAGAGAGAAAAAAGAGGGCTGATCAATGGATTAGGTTCTATTTGGAAATCAATAACGGGAAATTTAGACGAAAGTGATGCTGATAAATATGACGAAGCCATAAATAATTTGAATAACTCGCAACAGAAATTGATTGAGGTGGCAGATTCACAGATCAGTTTAACAGAAAATTCCATAAACATTTTTAATAATTCTATGAGCAAGTTGCAGCATAATCAAATACTTTTGGAAAACAAAATCAACCAAATTAATTTCTGGATGAATACATCGACTATAGAGTCGTAGGACGACTCCGATTTCATTATTCTCAACTCAGTAGTTAGGTACACATATTACGTTAGCAATCGATATAATGAATGAAATATTGAATGACATAGAAATAGCCATTTCTTTTGCTCATCTGGAAACTCTTCACACATCTATCATTTCGCATGACGATCTAAAAAAAAAACTTCTTAAGATTCAAACGAAAATAAATGAAAACAAATTACCTTTTTCAGTCGAAGACGAAAATATAATTTTATATTATGTTTGTACAAAGGTTAAGGGATTCATAAGTAATAATCAAGTCAAGTTCATTCTAGAAATTCCACTCACAGAAATAGATGATTACAACTATTATGAATTCTTTCCATTACCAATCCTGAAAAATAATTTCTATCAAATTATCATTCCCCACACAAAATACCTTTCCTTAAGTGAAACAAAATACGCACTATTCAATAGACCTTGCAAAGAAATTTTTCCTGCTAATTACCTATGTGAAGAAAGTACAAAACCTATATCAGCGAGCAACCCATGCGAAGTCGAACTATTGAGTGTCACCAAGAACTACACACAATGCAACCCAAAGATAACAAGCCTGAAGGGTTCCAGTATTCATCAACTTTCAACCGATTATTGGATGGTCATTACCACGGAAGAGAAGATCGCCCGAATGAAGTGCGGAAATAATGACGAAAAAACAGTGTTGTGCGGAACATACGTAATTTTCGTTCCTGAAAAGTGTGAAATGAATGTGAACAGACAAATTCTCAAAAACTGGAAACAAAGTTCTTCTAGAGTTAAGATTATTCAACCGAACATTAAAATGAATGAAATGAATCATCCAATTGAAAAAATTGATCAAGTTCCTCTAGAATTAGACAATATTGAACTTGATGATATAAGGCATATTGGGCTACAAATAGAACATTCAAAGAAACAAATACTTTCAATAAAAAGCCCAATTTTCCACTATGATAATTTGAGTCTTTATACTTTAATAACATATATAGTACTAGCTATCATTATTTTATTATTTTCAGTCAATAAATGTAACATAAGAAAACCAGAAATAATTCGCACAAAAAGATGTAAAAATAATCCTTTAGAGGATATTGAGCTCAAAAATTAATGTTTTCAAAAATTAAAAACCCCAATTTTTTGTCTTAAGCGCGGAGGAGTTATATGTTGGATTCCCCCTGTATTATTATAATATATATATATATTTTGCTGACTCCTGTGTTACGATACCAGGAACTATCCCATAGTAGGGGAACACTAGTTTACTTGCTATGTTAATTAGATTAGATAAGATATTATTGTACTGAATGTCGTGACTTTAACATTGTCCACTTTGGTTAATAATCAATAAAACTTTTTAAAAATCAAAGTTTACTATTTACAAACATAAGTTGCGACGGATTGTCAAGACATTTCAAATAGCAATTGTTAAACGTGCAATCCATAACATTGACAGAAACCATTAGACTGAGCGCTGGCTACGGAGGGGTAAGGGTCACTGGGTGCAAGGGTAATTTTATCGTTCACAGGTTCGATTTTTACCGACATAGCGTGAGGCGGGCAGCCAGAAGGCACACTGCATAGATAAATAAACTCTCTAGATGCCCAACTAGCCGATATTTTTGGTTTCATATATTTAGTTCGAGCGACCGTCCGCTAGAGTATAAATTTCAAGGTTTTCTGTCATTTGAAAAGTCATCTTGGTTATATTTTTATAAACATGGCCGTAGAAAGATAAACATGAAAGTTTTGAACTGGTTTTTTGTGAATGTCTGCGCCGAAAAGTTGATAAATTGAACAAAATTCTCGAAATCATTACTTAGAGTTCGTGAACGAATAAGTTGTGTACAATTCCAGCCTCAGAGTAAGAAATAAACATTTAATATTTTCAACATGGGCCTTAATAAATGTGCAGCTAACGGTTGTAAGGTGAACGCCCTTCCCAGGCATCGTTTCCCTTATTTCAAGAAGGACTTCTCTAGATTCCAGAAGTGGTTAGATATTTTACAAGATGAAAATCTAAACGCAATGACTCCAGAAGATATTTGTGGCAAAAAGCGTCTCATATTCATTTTGAGGAAAAATATGTATTATCAGGAACAAAGATATTGCATATAGATGCACTACCAACCCTTTTTATTCATAATGGATCTGCCTCAGGTTAGTAATTGTGTTAATATTAGTAAATATGCTGTAATTGCTACCTAGTATCTCCATTATTTCGAACGTGAATTTAGTATTACATATATATTTTACGTTTGCCATTCTTTACCGGAACTCAATACTGTAGATTTTTAAATAATTATGTGTACTATCTTCTTTATAATTATTGCAGGTACTGGAAATTTGCTGCTTTCGTCAGACAGAGATATTGAAATACCATCTTCATATATTTGATTATTATGATTATTCTTTCACTTCAGCTGAAGAAACACCAGCAGGAACATCCTCCAAAGCCAGAGCTTTAGAAAGTAATGTTGAAATTTCCCTTGAACTATGTGAGTACTGAAATAATTAATGTTTATTTTTTTCTGATGCAAATTTCATCGCAATATTGATTTAGTTCATAATAATAATAGGTTAATGTAAAGAAGTCTTTTTTGTGAGTAATACATAATATAATATCAGTTCATTGATGTTTACGTATACGTCAATGTAACAGTTATATTGATAAATAAATAAATAGCCCTAATAATTGTATCGAATAATTCGTATTGTAATATATCATCCGATTATGTAATTCATATTCATAGACATGAAATTATTTAATATTTTATTCTTTAACTATAGCTGAAGAAACACCAGCAGGAACATTCTCCAATGCCAGAACTTCAGCTAAAGAAACACCAGCAGGAACATCCTCCAATGCCAGAACTTCAGCTAAAGAAACACCAGCAGGCTGAAATATCACAGTGATGGATTGGCCTTATATTTCAGCAATATCGTGAAAATTATTCAGTGAATTTGTTCCCGAAAGAAAAGGATCGTAAGATGGGCAAAAATTCTCTGATTTACAAATTTTTCCTTATTCCTCATGTGAATAGACAGTTTATGCATTTTTTTTCCCTTCATTGTTGATTTGCCAACACCAGTATTGCTCCGCTTTTTCACAGTTGATAATTCTATTACCATTACCGACTCAAATATCGTTGAAAAATGCACTCTTGTTGACTATTGCCTGTTTTAATACTTTCATAAGATCTGATGAATGTATCAAGTAATATATTGAAGAATACCTTTGCTATTAAAATTAGATTTTAATTTGGTCTGTACATATTTTTTTCTATTACCATTACTGCCTCAAATATTGTTGAAAAATGCACTCTTGTTGACTATAGCCTGTTCTAATATTTTGATCAAATCTGATGAATATATCAAGTTTATCTGTATTTATATTTACAAATACCTTCAGTTGTAAATTTTAATTTATCTTTTTCAAGTCTTTCATAAGATATTACTGTACACATTTCTTTTGTTATGTAATTTTTTCCTTTTCAATTTGTATTGTATATTATTTATGTATTTTTCCTACTATAATTATTCTCATAATATATTATATTTCGTTGAATAATTTTTCATATTTCTGCCTCTAAATAAATTCAAGATCAACTAAAATATCTCTTAGCTAATAAAATTGTTCCTGAGTTAAGTCGAATAAGAAATGTTAATTGTCATGTCCAATTGGCTTATTATCATTCAGCTTAAAATTCAAGTGAATGATAATAAGCAAATTGGATTTGACAATAAACAATTTTTTAATCGACTAATCCAGGATGAAAGCGTTACGATATTATTTGAATCCCGACAAATTCCCGCCATATCCCCTCCGTATCACCAGTAGTTCAAGCGACCGTCCGCTTGGTGTCTCTGATGATCGTGAAACCACCTCTTAGTACGTGCGTTGGGCATCTAGAGAGTTTATTTATCTATGGCACACTGGAAGAGTAACGCGAAGGGAGGGGGTTGAACATGCAATTTTTACAAGAAAAATCATGAGGTGCAAAGCTGGCAATTTGTAGAATAATAGGGGGTAGTATGTTTAAGTCGGAAAAAACATTGCCAGAAGATCAAGTGGAAGAATAACGCGAAGGGAGGGGGTTAAACATGCAATTTTTTTAAGAAAAAAAAAGTCATAAGGTGCAAAAATGGCAATTTGTAGAATAATAGGAGGTAGTATGAGTAAGTAGGAAAAAGTATTGCCAGAAGGCTAAGTGGAAGAATAACGCGAAGGGAGGGGTTGAACATGCAATTTTTACAAGAAAAATCATGAGGTGCAAAGCTGGCAATTTGTAGAATAATAGGGGGTAGTATGTTTAAGTCGGAAAAAACATTGCCAGAAGACCAAGTGGAAGAATAACGCGAAGGGAGGGGGTTAAACATGCAATTTTTTTAAGAAAAAAAAAGTCATAAGGTGCAAAAATGGCAATTTGTAGAATAATAGGAGGTAGTATGAGTAAGTAGATGTGCAACACCGGTTCTAGCCCATTTTTGGTCATTTTTACATGTAAATTCCCATAAGGAAATCTAAGGTCGATTTTGGAGAAATTGTTCCTTTTCGAAATTTTTCTAAGTCCCACAGGGGTGTAGACGTGTACGAGTCGGATGTTGAGTGGTCTAGGGATGCTGAGGGGTAGGAGGATCTAGGGTAGGAGTCGATTTTGTCAATTTTGAAATTTTTCTAAGTCCCACAGGGGTGTAGACGTGTACGAGTCGGATGCTGAGTGGTCCAGGAGGGTGAGAGGGTTGGAGGGTCGACGTCACACTTTTCTTCACAGTAACACAGACATAAACACTAACATAAATTTTTTCACTTTGTCGTAGTTACACGTAACACTAACATAAAATTTTTCACTTCATCAGGATTCGAACCTGAGACCTATGGATTATGAATCACATGTCTTAACCGCTAAGCTACCGGATCAGTTGAGTAAGTAGTGGAATAAGTGGTATAGTTGATACATCGTCATTGGAACATACACGGTTCGTCGAAAAGACGCGAATATTTCAACAAGTCCAATTCAAGGTTATTTATGCGGTTCATAGAAAAGATCCGAACGTAAAAATTTTTCAAGTCCCATCCAAGGTTGAACGCGAATATTTCAACAAGTCCAATTCGATTCATAGAAAAGATCCGAACGCGAAAATTGTACAAGTCATATAAACAGCAGTACCCGTGATCTGTCATTGGAGTCGGGGGAATTAGTATAGTAGCGTCGTCGGTCATTTTGAGTTGACGTCATGATATCGTGGGGTCGTTGGGAGATTGGTAATGAGGAGTTGGTAATAGGGAGTGAGAAGGGGAAAGCGATGAAATTGGGTTGAACGCGAATATTGTACTAATTCAAGGTTAATTATGCGGTTCATAGAAAAGATCTGAACGCTAAAATTTTAACAAGTCCCATTCATAAGGTAGCATTATCCTGTTGAACATGAAAATTTTAACCAAGTCCAATTCGAGGTTATTTATGTGGTTCATAGAAAAGATCCGAACGTGAAAATTTTTCCAAGTCACATTCAAGGTTGAACGTGAGACAAGTCCTATTCAAGATTTCATATCTTCGTTGAAAAAATCCGAATGCGAAAATTGTACATCTGAAGATTATTTCAGGATTGATTTGGATAGCTAGCTGATTTAAAACAATTATTATTATGATAAATTGATAAGGATGATGTCATATTCAGGAGAGTTATTTTTTATCGGTTATGAATATACAGGGTGGAGGAGGGAAACACTATAGGAAATCAACCATTTTTTGATTATTTTCATTTCTTGATGTTACAAACGGAAGCGTTATGATAGCTAATTATGAATACACATATAGAATCATCGCTTAGGTAATATTGTACATATAGAAATATTTTTTATTGAGAATAAGGTGAAGTTGATAATGTTTCCAATATAGAAATTTTCTTCCTGGGTGCTTCAGGTTCTTCATTCTTCCGTTTATCGAGCGAATAGTGCCCCCAAGGTAGAGTGTTGAATGTTCCAGGTACCAAATATCGCTTGTCATCTTCTGGACTCAAAGCTATTTTTTTCCTGCGACAATGAATACACTTGAAGCTCTTTCGCTCGAATTAAATTTTGTGAGATGGTCTTTTGCTTCCATGTTTCCAGTCATTCTATGTAATCATCAAAACAAATGTTGTTTTTTACAATCGATTTCTTGATACCCTTAGCCTTCTTGGTAACACCATAATTTCGGCACATAGTTTCAATTTCCTCCGGATCATATCCTTCTGTTTCCCATTGTTGTTTCTTCACATCAATCTCATTATGTGAATTTTTGACTGCGTACAGTTTAGATCTGAGACCAACATAATCAGTCATCAGAATACCCCCATTCTCATCGGTCATCATGGCTAATACCTTCTTATTCACTTGAGGAATTCTGTAATGGTTATTCTCAGGATAGTTGGAGGTATCAAATCGTGTATGACAATCTCTTCTCATCACCTCATAAGGATCTTCAAATAGCTCATATATGAGTGAGTCTGTATCAGTATATAAGATGGTACAACCCCTTCTGAACGCTTCATCCATATAGTCGTAATGGAAGTCATATATAGTTGTCTTCGTCAGATCTAGAATGCTCATTCCCACATAAATTGGTTTATTCAAATATACTTCAAGTTTTTTGAGCTCAACTGCAACCAAGTTCTCGTTGAAAATAACAGAATTCTTGAACTCTGGTTTTGCAATGTATGATTCGGCGCGATAACGACCTTCCCATTTCGTTAGCAGATGAACATTAACTCTCTTTCTGATGTTTTCCATAGTCACTTATACTAATTTTTCCTATAACGATAGAAAAGAATGTGTAAATATCTGTATATGAAATATAAAGAATAGGATATCATATCAGTACAATTTAACTTACCAAAACAGCATTATTCATTAATTTGAATAGATTCTCCTCGAATTCATTCTTTGCTTTCTTCCTGAGGTTCTTATTTAGATCAATATAGGATTTCAACCAAGCAGATTGTTTGAATTTGAGCACTCGATATATTTTAGTGAGAACCAATCCATTCCTTAAAGCTTGCTTCAAATTTCTATAGTGAATAATATACTTCTTCTTTGGATGTAATGTAGCCATAAGTTTTGCATTCTGTTGAGAAGCATAGCAAGGTGTCCGAGTCTTAGAATTGTAATACTGAGCACAAAAAGGGAGATCTTTATGTTTATCGTATTGTTCTCTAGGATACTCAAGGTCCACTTTCAGAATATACCCCTCTGGAGCAGGTACGGAGGTAACATTTATATTTGTATCAGACCATTGAAAACCTCCATATGGTAGGTATTGTGACATCGCCCAACCGTATTGGTTGTTAACATCAAAGTACATCAGGTAGTTTTCAGGTTTCTTCGGATCATAATTGGGGATATACCTGTTGTTTGCATGCGCTCTTCGTTTTCCACATACTTGACTTAGACCTCCACGTATTCCTCTTTCCAACAAATAAACATATCAACATCAGTTAGAAGTTCCAATTCTTGTTTAGTATGTTTCAACATTGCATCCCACATATATCCAGGTAAGGTGAAATAATGTGCAGGATCTAATCCATAAGTCTCATGAGTGCTTAAGCGAAATTGCTCAAATACATCAGCCAGCAGAAGAATATCAGTTTTCATGTAGATATCCGAGTATTCACCTAAGTCCTTGCATTCGAATTTATTCAATACAAGTTTAGCTCTTAAATACTTCTTGCGTGGGCATTTTTTATCTTTCAATTTATTGTAAAAGGCCTCAATAGGTGGGAGAGAAGTTTCTCGGAAACGGTCATCAGAATCGATATAATCATATGGCATTATCCCTTTCTTTGTAAGAAGATTTATGTGTTCGTGGGGGAATTGTGATTTGAGGATGAGAAAATCTTCTAAACCTGAAGATAATCGATCTAGTGAAGATGCCATGAATCGGAAGCTGTCGATGAATCGGAAATGTACGCAATAATCATCATAATGTTTCGTAAAGCTGATATATTTTTCCTTTGTTATAGGTAGTAAATCGATTTTTCCTTCCATACTTGTAGCGATATCTTTATCACAAAATTAGCATCATAACCACTTAGGTTGTGAAATACTACAGGGATCGTATGACTATCCTTATAATTTATGTTACAGCCCTCATGAGCGGCTCCATGGTAATTGTTCTCTGCTATAATATGATTATGATCTCGTACTTTTTTCTCTCCAGGTTTGAAACTTTCTTCGCAGATATGGCAGTGGGTAGCCTTCTGAAATTCAGATTCCTGTTGCGTCGTCATATCAATATCATAAGGACATAGGAAAACTATTTCAACATCTTCAGCAAATTGATTCATTTCATCTGCAAACCATTCCATGCAATTAGGACCTCGATATGAACGATAAAACTGAGAGTGTCATCATATGAGCACTTTACATAGTATCCAACAGCTGCTGCTTTGTGTTCTTGATAATTATTCTTTGTATTAGTAGGCTTCAAAATACTTTCCAGATCTGCATAAATAATGAAGGGTACCTTCTCCTTGTTTTTGTGATTTTTAAATTTCAGGATGTTGTTTCCTATCTCAGGCATTTTGATCGCAGTTTCATTCATGTTTCCACAATCCTCTGAATGACTATCAAGTTTTTCTCGCGATCGGAAAACGTAAACATCTATCACAGAAGAATTTTTTATGTTCTTCTTTGCTTAGTTGACTCGATACAAGACGAGAGAGATTTTTGATCCATACATAATGGTATCGTACTGGAGTATCATCATATCTATCTTGAATCAATAGCAAGTTGACGTGTCTTTCCATCTTGTTCTTAGTAAGATATGTTGGTAATGTAGCAAAATTCTTCTTTTCCTTCTTCAAAACATAGACGTTTATGGATATCTAGTTTTATTTCTCAAAGTTGGGTATTTGCTTCATTGTCATGGGAAACTTTAGTCTAGTTTTACTAGTATGAAGATCCGAGTTGAGGTGTAAACTTGTTTATATTCACCCCAGGTTAAAACAACATTCACAAAGAGCATCCATCCAGCTTTGCTATCTCTTGATCTTGAAATTCTTCAAGTTCCTTCATATGGGTACCAAGACTTCCGCCTTCTTGAAACTCCAATTTTTTATGGTTTATTTTGTATCTCGGTAATAGGTGCATTGGATGTGGTAAAATATTTATATTCCTTCTGAACTTTATTTGTAGTCATTATTTCAAACTCTCCACAAAACACCATATTCACTTTAACAGCAGCATCTTTTTTCAATGTGTTCAGAGTTCTTTGCCGAAATATAGCTTCACAGTCCACCAGAAAATCTTTAAGGTTTTTATGTTTCAGATTTGTGATAATTCCTATTCGGATCCTTGACTCAAAGGCAGATAATGAGTCATCCCAATGTACTCTATCTCAAGCAGTTTCCTTTCGCGTACTCAGTCCCACACCAATTCGTTGTTGTTTGAATTGATGTTTCAATGATTTCATTGAACGGATCTGAGCTTCAAGTTGCTGTTTTCCTCCAATAGAAGTACAACCTCGCAATTCCCGATATAGTTTTCTTATTGCTCTAGTACATTCCTTTACACCTTTTATTGCATGCTCATTATCAGAACTAGCAATGAACAAAGCCACTAACGACTTTATTAGGCGAAGACAATCCTCTATGTTGAACATTTTTGCTGAAATGAAAAAACTTTCGCTCAACTTACAAAAGATACTTGAATAAGTTTTATGAGTACTATCTAGCATTATCACTAGCGTCATCTCTACGAATATAAAGTAGATACAAAAACGAAATGGAAATGTAGATATAGAATAGAATGAGATGAGAAATCTGCTGAAAAAAATTCACTCTGTCTAATAATTTAAGTAGGCATGTAAATGAACGAAAATTGCCTTCACTTGTATCTAATAAGCCTTATGTAGGTTAAAGATATAGTTTAACTATGACAACCAAAAATATACCGTTATTAGGATATGAAGATAACCGAAGATGGTCGAAAATATTTTTTTTTCGAAATAGCCGAAAGTAACCGAATGTATCCGAAGATAGCCAAAGATAGTCGAAGATGCAAAAACGGACATAACTGAAATGAAGTGGATACTTTCATATAAAAACGGATATAAAGCGGATACTTATCAAAAAAAAACGGATATAAAGCGGATAAAAACGGATACTTATGAATAAAAAAACGGATATAAAGCGGATACTCATCAATAAAAACGGATATAAAGCGGATACTCATCAATAAAAACGGATATAAAGCGGATAAAAACGGATACTTAATGAAACATAAACGGAACCATCATTAACGTATAAAGCGGATACTATCAATAAAACATAAAACGGATACTACAAAAAACGGATACTATCAATCATAGAATTCGTAAAAACAGTCAGCTTAATCATAAAGTTATGATGGCACCTCATGAAATAAAATATTATAGTTGATGAGCTACTATTGAATTCGGACACACCCGAAAGAAAAATTTATTGATCATCTTTAATAGGGAATATTACTCACCGGATCGAAAAATCACACTAAAACACCACTCAGGCGAGGTATATTTGTTAACGTTTCAGACTAGTTTTTGAAAAATATGCACTAGAAGCCTCTTTATCTTATAGGTAATCAAAGGAAATGTAACCGCAGCATTGTTATAAGGACATTCATTAGAATAAGATGATAAGATTTGAGTTCTTCAATCTAGACATTGTGATAAGGATTAGACAGGTTGTTGACAAGTCTGGATTCGCAAAAATGGAGAAAAACGTTCCCACGATGGGATCAACAGGAAATGTAACCACAGAATAGTACCTATAAATGAAAATGCAATTCTGTGTTAGATCTGTTGACAACAAATAATCAATCATTATATTTCGTCTTCGAATACAGGTATGTTTTGAATATATTGAAAAATCAACCATTTTTGATTAATTGTTGTTTAGATACTAACAATGGATAAGTCTCTAAAGCTTAAAAACGGAAACTTATTTTCGACACCAGAATCATCATCTCTAGCCCATTGTGTATCGCAGGATTTAGTTATGGGAGCAGGTATTGCCTTGCAATTTAAAAATATATATGGATCAGTGGATAAATTACGACAACAAAATAAAATGTAGGAGAAATAGCTGAATTGAATTTACCTGAAAGAAATATCTATTATCTAATAACTAAAATTAACTATTATCATAAACCATCATATGAAAGCTTGTGGAATACACTGAAAAATCTAAGAGCCTGCTGTGAGAAAAACAACGACACATATCAAGCTATGCCTAAGATAGGTTGTGGATTGGATAAGTTGAAATGGGAAAGTGTTGAGAAAATGATAAAATTCATATTTCATAACTCTAACATTGAAATCGTAATCTATGAGTTATAATTGAGAAATCTATAAAAAATAAAGATCTGATTTTACATCTTAACTATATTTTTCCTCAATATCGAAGGAGGACTCTCACAACTCAGCCTTCTATCCTATGTCAATAAACTTATTGGAAGCATGAGAAAATTTTATAATGATCGATTTAAACGACCAGAATTTTATCATCAGAAAGTTTACAAATATCAAGAGCATAGAATTCATATTCAAATTTCTTAAAACACACTCAACTTTCATTTAGAACAACCTGTATATATGTAATCATTCCTACGATAAGCGATCAATGTCGCATTCCTATTATTTTTTAGTATCACGTTTGACATATAATAGATGTTTTAGGATTTATGCTATTGTGTTGACTCTATAATGTCTGTGCATTCGAAAAATGGTAAACAATAGGAATCGGTTTAATCAGCACATCGATTTTATTATCAACGCTACATGTATCCTGCTATCATTATCGCGACGTTGCCACTTTCAGAAATAAATCCTGGCAATAGCGAACAAAATGATCATGTATAATTTAGGTTCTGTGCATACTGATATAAAAACTATACGCATTATGACTTATTTTCTGATCGATATAAAACCCATATCGATTCTATTTCGGAAATCGCTTTGCGTTTGGTTGCTAGCTGATCTGCGTTGGATCTGCCAGGTGAGCTGTCTGGAGCTGTCCGCTGAGCTGTCTGGAGCTGTCCCCTGAGCTGTCTGGCCCTCTTTTGGTCTGCGCTAAAACAAAACGTTAGGTTATAAGATACATCGCGCGCGCGATCTATCTGATCATACCTAACGTTTTGTTTTAGAGCAGACTAAAAGAGGGCCAGACAGCTCAGGGGACAGCTCCAGACAGCTCAGCGGACAGCTCCAGACAGCTCACCTGGCAGATCCAACGCAGATCAGCTAGCAACCAAACGCAAAGCGATTTCCGAAATAGAATCGATATGGGTTTTATATCGATCAGAAAATAAGTCATAATGCGTATAGTTTTTATATCAGTATGCACAGAACCTAAATTATACATGATCATTTTGTTCGCTATTGCCAGGATTTATTTCTGAAAGTGGCAACGTCGCGATAATGATAGCAGGATACATGTAGCGTTGATAATAAAATCGATGTGCTGATTAAACCGATTCCTATTGTTTACCATTTTTCGAATGCACAGACATTATAGAGTCATCACAATAACATAAATCCTCAAACATCTATTATATGTCAAACGTGATACTAAAAAAATAATAGGAATGCGACATTGATCGCTTATCGTAGGAATGATTACATATATACAGGTTGTTCTAAATGAAAGTTGAGTGTGTTTTAAGAAATTTTGAATATGAATTCTATGCTCTTGATATTTGTAAACTTTCTGATGATAAAATTCTGGTCGTTTGAATCGATCATTATAAATTTTTTTCAAAAAGGATATCTCATGCTTCCAATAAGTTTATTGACATAGGATAGAAGGCTGAGTTGTGAGAGTCCTCCTTCGATATTGAGGAAAATATAGTTAAGATGTATAATCAGATCTTTATTTTTTATAGATTTCTCAATTATAACTCATAGATTACGATTTCAATGTTAGAGTTATGAAATATGAATTTTATCATTTTCTCAACACTTTCCCATTTCAACTTATCCAATCCACAACCTATCTTAGGCATAGCTAGATATGTGTCGTTGTTTTTCTCACAGCAGGCTCTTAGATTTTTCAGTGTATTCCACAAGCTTTCATATGATGGTTTATGATAATAGTTAATTTTAGTTATTAGATAATAGATGTTTCTTTCAGGTAAATTCAATTCAGCTATTTCTCCTACATTTTTATTTTGTTGTCGTAATTTATCCACTGATCCATATATATTTTTAAATTGCAAGGCAATACCTGCTCCCATAACTAAATCCTGCGATACACAATGGGCTAGAGCTGATGATTCTGGTGCCGAAAATAAGTTTCCGTTTTTAAGCTTTAGAGACTTATCCATTGTTAGTATCTAAACAACAATTAATCAAAAATGGTTGATTTTTCAATATATTCAAAACATACCTGTATTCGAAGACGAAATATAATGATTGATTATTTGTTGTCAACAGATCTAACACGGAATTGCATTTTCATTTATAGGTACTATTCTGTGGTTACATTTCCTGTTGATCCCATCGTGGGAACGTTTTTCTCCATTTTTGCGAATCCAGACTTGTCAACAACCTGTCTAATCCTTATCACAATGTCTAGATTGAAGAACTCAAATCTTATCATCTTATTCTAATGAATGTCCTTATAACAATGCTGCGGTTACATTTCCTTTGATTACCTATAAGATAAAGAGGCTTCTAGTGCATATTTTTCAAAAACTAGTCTGAAACGTTAACAAATATACCTCGCCTGAGTGGTGTTTTAGTGTGATTTTTCGATCCGGTGAGTAATATTCCCTATTAAAGATGATCAATAAATTTTTCTTTCGGGTGTGTCCGAATTCAATAGTAGCTCATCAACTATAATATTTTATTTCATGAGGTGCCATCATAACTTTATGATTAAGCTGACTGTTTTTTACGAATTCTATGATTGATAGTATCCGTTTTATATCCGTTTTTTTGTTTATGAGTATCCGCTTTATATCCGTTTTTTCTGTTCATAAGTATCCGTTTTTATCCGCTTTATATCCGTTTTTTATTGATATAGTATCCGCTTTATATCCGTTTTTATTGATGAGTATCCGCTTTATATCCGTTTTTATTCATAAGTATCCGTTTTTTATCCGCTTTATATCCGTTTTTATTGATAAGTATCCGCTTTATATCCGTTTTTATATGAAAGTATCCACTTCATTTCAGTTATGTCCGTTTTTGCATCTTCGACTATCTTTGGCTATCTTCGGATACATTCGGTTACTTTCGGCTATTTCGAAAAAAATATTTTCGACCATCTTCGGTTATCTTCATATCCTAATAACGGTATATTTTTGGTTGTCATAGTTAAACTATATCTTTAACCTACATAAGGCTTATTAGATACAAGTGAAGGCAATTTTCGTTCATTTACATGCCTACTTAAATTATTAGACAGAGTGAATTTTTTTCAGCAGATTTCTCATCTCATTCTATTCTATATCTACTACATTTCCGTTTTTGTATCTACTTTATATTCGTAGAGATGACGCTAGTGATAATGCTAGATAGTACTCATAAAACTTATTCAAGTATCTTTTGTAAGTTGAGCGAAAGTTTTTTCATTTCAGCAAAAATGTTCAACATAGAGGATTGTCTTCGCCTAATAAAGTCGTTAGTGGCTTTGTTCATTGCTAGTTCTGATAATGAGCATGCAATAAAAGGTGTAAAGGAATGTACTAGAGCAATAAGAAAACTATATCGGGAATTGCGAGGTTGTACTTCTATTGGAGGAAAACAGCAACTTGAAGCTCAGATCCGTTCAATGAAATCATTGAAACATCAATTCAAACAACAACGAATTGGTGTGGGACTGAGTACGCGAAAGGAAACTGCTCGAGATAGAGTACATTGGGATGACTCATTATCTGCCTTTGAGTCAAGGATCCGAACAGGAATTATCACAAATCTGAAACATAAAAACCTTAAAGATTTTCTGGTGGACTGTGAAGCTATTATTCGGCAAAGAACTCTGAACACATTGAAAAAAGATGCTGCTGTTAAAGTGAATATGGTGTTTTGTGGAGAGTTTGAAATAATGACTACAAATAAAGTTCAGAAGGAATATAAATATTTTACCACATCCAATGCACCTATTTACCGAGATACAAACATAACCGATTGGTTCAATAGGAATGTCTTGGTACCCATATTGAAGGAACTTGAAGAATTTCAAGAAAGAGATAGCGGATGGGCTCTTGTGAATGTTGTTAACCTTGGGGTGAATATAAACAAGTTTACACCTCAACTCGGATCTTCATACATAGAACTAGACTAAAGTTTCCCATGACAATGAAGCAAATACCCAACTTTGAGAAATAAAACTAGATATCCATAAACGTCTATGTTTTGAAGAAGGAAAAGAAGAATTTTGCTACATTACCAACATATCTTACTAAGAACAAGATGGAAAGACACGTCAACTTGCTATTGATTCAAGATAGATATGATGATACTCCAGTACGATACCATTATGTATGGATCAAAAATCTCTCTCGTCTTGTATCGAGTCAACTAAGCAAAGAAGAACATAAAAATTCTTCTGTGATAGATGTTTACGTTATTTCCGATCGCGAGAAAAACTTGATAGTCATTCAGAGGATTGTGGAAACATGAATGAAACTGCGATCAAAATGCCTGAGATAGGAAACAATATCCTGAAATTTAAAAATCACAAAAACAAGGAGAAGGTACCCTTCATTATTTATGCAGATCTGGAAAGTATTTTGAAGCCTACTAATACAAAGAATAATTATCAAGAACACAAAGCAGCAGCTGTTGGATACTATGTAAAGTGCTCATATGATGACACTCTCAGTTTTTATCGTTCATATCGAGGTCCTAATTGCATGGAATGGTTTGCAGATGAAATGAATCAATTTGCTGAAGATGTTGAAATAGTTTTCCTATGTCCTTATGATATTGATATGACGACGCAACAGGAATCTGAATTTCAGAAGGCTACCCACTGCCATATCTGCGAAGAAAGTTTCAAACCTGGAGAGAAAAAAGTACGAGATCATAATCATATTATAGCAGAGAACAATTACCGTGGAGCCGCTCATGAGGGCTGTAACATAAATTATAAGGATAGTCATACGATCCCTGTAGTATTTCACAACCTAAGTGGTTATGATGCTAATTTTGTGATAAGATATCGCTACAAGTATGGAAGGAAAAATCGATTTACTACCTATAACAAAGGAAAAATATATCAGCTTTACGAAACATTATGATGATTATTGCGTACATTTCCGATTCATCGACAGCTTCCGATTCATGGCATCTTCACTAGATCGATTATCTTCAGGTTTAGAAGATTTTCTCATCCTCAAATCACAATTCCCCCACGAACACATAAATCTTCTTACAAAGAAAGGGATAATGCCATATGATTATATCGATTCTGATGACCGTTTCCGAGAAACTTCTCTCCCACCTATTGAGGCCTTTTACAATAAATTGAAAGATAAAAAATGCCCACGCAAGAAGTATTTAAGAGCTAAACTTGTATTGAATAAATTCGAATGCAAGGACTTAGGTGAATACTCGGATATCTACATGAAAACTGATATTCTTCTGCTGGCTGATGTATTTGAGCAATTTCGCTTAAGCACTCATGAGACTTATGGATTAGATCCTGCACATTATTTCACCTTACCTGGATATATGTGGGATGCAATGTTGAAACATACTAAACAAGAATTGGAACTTCTAACTGATGTTGATATGTTTTTATTTGTTGAAAGAGGAATACGTGGAGGTCTAAGTCAAGTATGTGGAAAACGAAGAGCGCATGCAAACAACAGGTATATCCCCAATTATGATCCGAAGAAACCTGAAAACTACCTGATGTACTTTGATGTTAACAACCAATACGGTTGGGCGATGTCACAATACCTACCATATGGAGGTTTTCAATGGTCTGATACAAATATAGATGTTACCTCCGTACCTGATCTCCAGAGGGGTATATTCTGAAAGTGGACCTTGAGTATCCTAGAGAACAATACGATAAACATAAAGATCTCCCTTTTTGTGCTCAGTATTACAATTCTAAGACTCGGACACCTTGCTATGCTTCTCAACAGAATGCAAAACTTATGGCTACATTACATCCAAAGAAGAAGTATATTATTCACTATAGAAATTTGAAGCAAGCTTTAAGGAATGGATTGGTTCTCACTAAAATATATCGAGTGCTCAAATTCAAACAATCTGCTTGGTTGAAATCCTATATTGATCTAAATAAAAACCTCAGGAAGAAAGCAAAGAATGAATTCGAGAAGAATCTATTCAAATTAATGAATAATGCTGTTTTGGTAAGTTAAATTGTACTGATATGATATCCTATTCTTTATATTTCATATACAGATATTTACACATTCTTTTCTATCGTTATAGGAAAAACTATGGAAAACATCAGAAAGAGAGTTAATGTTCATCTGCTAACGAAATGGGAAGGTCGTTATCGCGCCGAATCATACATTGCAAAACCAGAGTTCAAGAATTCTGTTATTTTCAACGAGAACTTGGTTGCAGTTGAGCTCAAAAAACTTGAAGTATATTTGAATAAACCAATTTATGTGGGAATGAGCATTCTAGATCTGACGAAGACAACTATATATGACTTCCATTACGACTATATGGATGAAGCGTTCAGAAGGGGTTGTACCATCTTATATACTGATACAGACTCACTCATATATGAGCTATTTGAAGATCCTTATGAGGTGATGAGAAGAGATTGTCATACACGATTTGATACCTCCAACTATCCTGAGAATAACCATTACAGAATTCCTCAAGTGAATAAGAAGGTATTAGCCATGATGACCGATGAGAATGGGGGTATTCTGATGACTGATTATGTTGGTCTCAGATCTAAACTGTACGCAGTCAAAAATTCACATAATGAGATTGATGTGAAGAAACAACAATGGGAAACAGAAGGATATGATCCGGAGGAAATTGAAACTATGTGCCGAAATTATGGTGTTACCAAGAAGGCTAAGGGTATCAAGAAATCGATTGTAAAAAAACATTTGTTTTGATGATTACATAGAATGTCTGGAAACATGGAAGCAAAAGACCATCTCACAAAATTTAATTCGAGCAAAAGAGCTTCAAGTGTATTCATTGACGCAGGAAAAAAATAGCTTTGAGTCCAGAAGATGACAAGCGATATTTGGTACCTGGAACATTCAACACTCTACCTTGGGGGCACTATTCGCTCGATAAACGGAAGAATGAAGAACCTGAAGCACCAGTTTCTATATTGGAAACATTATCAACTTCACCTTATTCTCAATAAAAAATATTTCTATATGTACAATATTACCTAAGCGATGATTCTATATGTGTATTCATAATTAGCTATCATAACGCTTCCGTTTGTAACATCAAGAAATGAAAATAATCAAAAAATGGTTGATTTCCTATAGTGTTTCCCTCCTCCACCCTGTATATTCATAACCGATAAAAAATAACTCTCCTGAATATGACATCATCCTTATCAATTTATCGTAATAATAATTGTTTTAAATCAGCTAGCTATCCAAATCAATCCTGAAATAATCTTCAGATGTACAATTTTCGCATTCGGATTTTTTCAACGAAGATATGAAATCTTGAATAGGACTTGTCTCACGTTCAACCTTGAATGTGACTTGGAAAAATTTTCACGTTCGGATCTTTTCTATGAACCACATAAATAACCTCGAATTGGACTTGTTAAAATTTTCATGTTCAACAGGATAATGCTACCCTATGAATGGGACTTGTTAAAATTTTAGCGTTCAGATCTTTTCTATGAACCGCATAATTAACCTTGAATTAGTACAATATTCGCGTTCAACCCAATTTCATCGCTTTCCCCTTCTCACTCCCTATTACCAACTCCTCATTACCAATCTCCCAACGACCCCACGATATCATGACGTCAACTCAAAATGACCGACGACGCTACTATACTAACTCCCCCGACTCCAATGACAGATCACGGGTACTGCTGTTTATATGACTTGTACAATTTTCGCGTTCGGATCTTTTCTATGAATCGAATTGGACTTGTTGAAATATTCGCGTTCAACCTTGGATGGGACTTGGAAAAATTTTTACGTTCGGATCTTTTCTATGAACCGCATAAATAACCTTGAATTGGACTTGTTGAAATATTCGCGTCTTTTCGACGAACCGTGTATGTTCCAATGACGATGTATCAACTATACCACTTATTCCACTCCTTACTCAACTGATCCGGTAGCTTAGCGGTTAAGACATGTGATTCATAATCCATAGGTCTCAGGTTCGAATCCTGATGAAGTGAAAAATTTTATGTTAGTGTTACGTGTAACTACGACAAAGTGAAAAAATTTATGTTAGTGTTTATGTCTGTGTTACTGTGAAGAAAAGTGTGACGTCGACCCTCCAACCCTCTCACCCTCCTGGACCACTCAGCATCCGACTCGTACACGTCTACACCCCTGTGGGACTTAGAAAAATTTCAAAATTGACAAAATCGACTCCTACCCTAGATCCTCCTACCCTCAGCATCCCTAGACCACTCAACATCCGACTCGTACACGTCTACACCCCTGTGGGACTTAGAAAAATTTCGAAAAGGAACAATTTCTCCAAAATCGACCTGGATTTCCTTATGGGAATTTACATGTAAAAATGACCAAAA